>JBAMJR010000361.1:227500-510000 GCA_038501785.1 Myoxocephalus aenaeus
TATATATATATATATATATATATATATGTGTATATATATATATATATATATATATATATATATATATATATATATATATATATATACATATCGAACCGGCTACCTTGTGGTTTCAGGACGACCACTCTCCCCATGAACATGATAACTTTACATAGTACAAAAGTACAAAGTACACAGACATAAAACGTCATTAATAAATACATAGCGAAATGCCTGTACTTTTGTGGAAATGTTTACGTTACTCCGTTAACAGGTTACGCTTGCGCGACTCGCTGATTCTTGGTGTTTTGCTAAAAGCTTCCGTGAGATCTCCATGAGGTCGGCTTTTCTGCTGCTGCGTCTCTCAAAACAGAATATAGATTTAAGCTCAACATTGAGCATGAATTGAGAGCCGTATCAAATTTACAACCCCGTTTTAAAGATATTTGTAGAGGAAAGCAGCTCACTGCAGACACTAATACTGATACAACGTGATGGCTCACACATTTGCCCTCATTTTGTTTTGCACAGGTTGAACATTATTGTTATTATCTTGAAAATATATTCAGTGCAAAACAGGTTATTTGCAGCCACAATAGGTAATTTGTTTACCAAATATTAGTTATTTTTTGCACAAATAGAACTTTATTTGTTTATTTATTTATATGTTATTAGTTTTTGTCTGATGGAGCAATCTGGCTTACTTTAAAGGGATTTACATGTTCTTTATTCTATTATTTGAAAAAGCACGGCTGGAGGAGTCTCAAAAAGTTTGACCAGTTTGTTGGGGCGGTGGGGGCCCGAATATTTTTCTTCCTCCAAAGTGGGTTGAGAACCACTGAGTTAAGATAACGTTATACTCACCAAGTTAATGACTGAGATCTGGGCAAAAATTATTGTTCAAGATTTGCCAAGCATCTGTGATTCGTGGGATGTTTAGGATATGTGGTGAAATTATCAACGACCCCTCTCATGCAGCAAATGCACTTTTTGTCCTCCTTCTTTCAGTAAAAAGGCTGCGTAGTAATAAGAGCAGAACTATTCATTTATGTAACCGCATACATACACATACTTGTGTTTACATTTATCCCTATTGTCTACCTCAAGCACACACACCAAAACAAATTGACATGGTATTAATTAGTCTTAAAATGTGGTATAATTCTTTGTTTCCACATCTGTAAAAAATATGACCTAACCTCACAACAACAAAAGATATTTAAAAAACCCTCTGCTGAGGGTTAAAGTGACTTTTTCAAAGATTGAGCCCCCTCCCCTCCATAGTTATCATTCTGTCCCTTAATAGGAGGTCATTTTGCCCTTGAACACTCTAACAGTGGTCAGAAGGTTTGTATTGAACTCCTGCTGAACTTTAATGCTGAAACTCATTCTTGCTCTGTGTGCTTGGCCACCGACTTTGTCTACTTCGAAGTATATCTCTGTAGTTAAATACCTCTGCAGAGCGTCTCAGTGACACACCGCATCATCTCATGTTGACAGATGGAGTAGATAGGACTTTCATAGGTTAACTGCCTTTCAGCAGTGCCTTGTGCACACATGAAGGACTTAAGCTGCACACCATTATCCTTGTATTGTGCCGCGCACATGCCCCAGCGGGGAATTCACTGTAAAGAGGCTGAAAAGAGGTGGAACAGAATCTTTGAAGTGTTTGTCTCAGGCTTAATGCTAGTTAAAACACGAAGAAGGAATTTCATGACAAATGAAGATACGATTAAAAGAATCCCCACTGGATTTTCATGCCCAACTCGATTAAATGTTCTGAAAAGTTTCACTTTTATTTCTTATTTCTGACTCAAGTAATTTAGGACAGCATTAGTCATCTTAGATTTCATCTTGTAAGTGAAAAAAAGAGGGTTTTATTACCAACAGATAAGGATTTAATGCAACGACAAAGGTCATTTAACAATTTACATATTGATTTGACTTTTTCTTCATTGGATCAGCTTGTGGTAGGATCCAATCCTATATTTAGACCAGGTTCAGGATAGAGTATTTGTATAGGATGAAGTATGCACCCAAACTTGATTAAACTCAGCAGGCAACGTTTTATTCGTACTGTCTGTATTGTATAATGATACATATAAAATGTCTAAATATATTTAAAGCTGCATAAATCAGATGGTCTTTTAGATCCACTCGGAGAGCTGAACGCCTCACAAGGCTAAAATAACATGTTTGAATGATTGTGTATATAGTTGCTTCAGTGAACATGTTAACACATCCAGCAGACAGAGTAACATAAGCCTTCATTGTTTTGGATGTATTGTTAAGTCCAATATTCACTCCCCTCTACTCTCTGTTTTGGTCTCCACCAAAAGTAAAAAAGATGAGCATCCCGACTCCTTGGTTCTCAAACATGTTATATGTTAGACATATTATTTAGCCAAATAATAGCTTTGTTGCTGCTGTTAGCATTCCTTTAGAAACAAATAAAACAAGGCCCACATGAATTGTGGGTTGCTTGTGTTTTGTTTAGTTTGTCGTGTTTTTTCTTGTGTAGCAAATGGGCAAAAACTGCATTTCTTCATGTTACTGAGGTCTTTCAAATAGAATAGAATATAGCCTGTGTGCATTGGTGTCCTGTGCTCTATAGTAGCAAATATTAGCTCAGTTTAACACACTGTACTGCAGGTACTTGAATTCAAGGAAAGAACACACAAGGCCAAAAATATAATAACTGGTGCAATCACCTATTTTTGGAGAAGAAGGAAAGAGAGAAAGGAGGTATGTCCATTCCTGGGAACTTCATTGCAGACGGAGGAAGCTCTATTGTTCAGGACTGTTATAACTCCAGTGTGACCTGAGCTCACCGCCTGCCTCCAAGAACAATGACACTACGTCACCCTGATACACTCAACTGTGAGAACTGTTGGGGATAGATCATATTTCTATGAACTGTGCGTCCCATGTTTTGCTGGTGTTGAGGGTCGGGAAAACCAGACAAACGATGTAGAGGGAGAGAAACTGAAAACAAAACAAAAACTGTGAAAATGGCTTTGCCTAAACTAAAGCAAATGACAGTTAAAGCATTCATTAAAGGTGTTGAGCGAACAAGTGGGTATCCATGGACTGTATATAACAAGTGGATATATAGTCATTGTGACGTCACCCATTGGTTTGTGGACTGCGTTTAGTCCATGTTGATGTGGCATCAGTGATGTCAATGATGACATGAAGCTCATGCGCAAGTTCAGTAAGGAAGACAAGAGTTACGGGCTGGTTCATTCAGGAGCCAGACGGTAGTCTCACAGCGGTGGCTCCATCAGCTGATTAAGGGGGCGTGAATGAACCAACCTGTCAGATTTACCTAAACCTATCACAGCGTTGTGTCTACTTTAAATGGTTTCTCCGCAGGGCTGTCAGTTGTCTTTGCAGCTCTAACCGAGGCGACCCTCCTCCACCCCGGGCACCACCAGTCAGCAGTTGGTCCGGCGTGATTCCTCAGAGGGGCTTCGTCATCTCTCGGCTTCTTCTTCTTCTTCTCCACCACCAGTGTCTAGACTCCAGGGGGGATTCTGCTACCCCATTGCTTATCCTAGTACAGGATGGAGTCTAATCGCCAAAGACTTTGCACAATTCATTTGTAGGCAATTGTGTTTATATGGTGTAATAAATTATGCTTATTCCGTAACTAGTCTCTCCTGATTGAAATGTTTTAATGTGCTTTGAGTGGTCGAAAGACTAGAAAAGAGATATACAAGTACAAGTCCATTTACCATTTTTGTGGCAAACTGTATATTTCTTCTGAAATGTTAACATATCTACAGGCTAAAACCTCAGCTGCATGGCTGCATTCAGAACAGACAGGCTTGACTGCAAGGGAAACCACATGTTGACTTTCATTGTGGTCGATGATGCTTGTCTGATTTGCATACTGCTATCACATTTCTATTCAACTGCAAGAACTGTCATTTTTGACAACACTTGAATCCCGTTGTATATGAATGAAAGTGATAAAATACACACATCTAAGTTCAAAATGGCAGAAATTGTACATTATTTAATCATCAATTAACATTAGGACAAATTAGGACAAAAAATAACTAATTGATTTAGCAGCAGACTTATGGGTATTTCATTCTGTACAAATGACATCTATTGCTTCTGTCCATCCATGGGAGTTTTTCCTGATCCGATGTGAGGTCTCACATCGGATCAGGAAAAACTCCCCCAAAAAATAGAAAAAACCCTTTCACAAGGAATAAAGGAGGAAACCTTCAGGATAGCAATGATGGAACAGTACGGGACAGGCGTACAGATTGTAAAGCCCTCCGAGGCAAATTTGTAATTTGTGATTTTGGGCTAGACAAAATACACTGAATTGAATTATTTGGAATGCTGCATGCAACATGTCTCTTTCATTCTATTAATATGTAATAATAGAGAAGAAATATACACAAAACCTACTTGGATGTTTGACCTGCTGCTTCAGACTTTTGGTTCAGCTAACATTTGATTTCCTTCACTGTATTGTCGGTTTAGGATGATGATCAAACTGTTAAATAACAGTTTTCTGATTACATTTCTTTATAAATCCTATCGCTGGTGAGTATTTATTTTTGAAAGAAGAGATATTTCCTCTAGCATACCATGGTTGGGTCAAACAGAATGCAGTGCATTGCAATCAATAACGCAGTTCTCAGTGTAGTTTTCCATCCTGCTGATGTCAGAGAGTTCAGGAAAGACAATGGTTCACGGCTTCCTGGCCTGTGTGTGTGTGTGACTACCAATGCGAGTGTGTGTGTGCATGTGCTGCTGAGTGAGGTCCATGCAGTTGTTTTGGTTTGGAGTTGAGTATAAGTGCAGTGAAAACCACTGAGGCCAAGAGGAGTTCACGATGACCTATTGCCTGTGTTGTTGTGTGCAAGTTTGTCCCAAATTGCCTCATTTACATATTGTATCTTGTGAATTGAACATGCACGGGAATAGAAAATGAAACCTTGTGGTTATAGGGACAGTTTGTGTTAGAGTTCACCAATACCAGCTGTTTGCAGTGACAGTGTCTCTCAAGTTCATGTTCAATTCAATTTACAAATTACAATTTTGCCTCGGGGGGCTTTACAATCTGTACACATACGACATCCCTGTCCCAGGACCTTACATCGGATCAGGAAAAACTCCCCAAAAAATAGAAAAAAAACTTTCACAAAGAAAAATGGAAGAAACAGAAGAGGATCCCTCTCCCCGGATGGACAGAAACAATAGATGTCATGTGTACAGAATGAACAACGTAACACAGTTGCATGTGCTGTAGTTACAGCACATGCAACTGTAACTACAGCACATACATGAATATGACAGAAATTCTTCATATAATGGTTGGCATGGACCACGATCCAGATAACCACGATCCATGTCAGCAGAAGGAGGGCATCAGCAGGGCCGCCATGTCAGGAGGCAGGACCGGCTCCAGACAGCCACGATCCATGGAAACTTGAGGCGAGGAAGCACAGAGGCTCCCAGGAAGAAGTCAAGTTAGTAATGTGCATTGAAGAGGCATTCATTCATCCACAGATTCAAAACATGTAACCACTGATGCTTGTGTTTATATATATATATATATATATATATATATATATACCGTAAACGTCGGGTTACAAGCCGCTCCTACGGCTGATCAGTGTTCCCACTGTAGCAAGCTAGTAGCAATGCTAGCTCGCGCTGCTAGTTAGTGCTTCTGCTGCTACCGGCCACTGCTGCTGCTACTGCCCGCGTCCCCTCTGCCCAAGTCGGGTGTCGAGCCTGGTCCCGCTACCTTCTTTGGTTTTCGGGGAGCTAGCGGAAGTTAGCGGAGAGCTAGCGGAAGTTAGCGGGGAAGTGACGGAGCGCTAGCAGGAGCCCCAGCTGCCTACAGCGGGGAGCTGTCGGGGACACTGACCGAAACTGCCCCACAGTTTGAGAACCATTGTCTTAACTGATAAATGCTACTGTCAAAAAATAATAACCAAAGTTGTAATTCCCCTGAAAACGTGTTTGCCAGTCATAAGCAGAGTCAGACGACAAGGTGGCTATAAATTTCATCTCAGTGTGTCCTGGCAAGAGTCTGTGTTTAGCCTAGCTTAGCGCAAAGGGCGGTTGCGAACAGTACAAAAAAAAAATATACCAACATCTACAAGGCTACTTCCATTTCTTTGTTTCCACTGAGCAGTTTAAAGTCTGGTCCATGATGAGTTTTGTTTTTGTCTAATATCTGGACTGCAATTACAGACATTAAGGAGCTGCAATTTAAATGTTTGACTTGAAGCATCTAATCTTATTTTACACTATTTGCAAATCCAGATATCACAGCGTGTGCGTGCACCTGTTTCCCCTTATTTAGAGGTCTGAGTAAATAGCTCTGAGTGAAGCCTTTGTCTGCCTTTACAGTGTTGAGCAACTCAACTCAGCTTCTAGTTGAGATGTAATTACTGTACGTTCGCAACACACACATTGACTCTGTCAATATTGACCCTGCCAGAGCGAGAACACAATTCCAGCAGATAGGGAAGTAATAAGCTGAGCTCACTTATGTTTACAGGGTGGGATGGAGCTGATGTTAGTGAAGGCACATTCTTATCTTCTTCCGAACTGATATTCAATAGCGTTGTTGAATTTCAAAATGCTCTCAAAAATAAAGGTCATGGGAAGTGAAAGTCCAGAATGATTGTGATTGTGTGATGATTATAATGAAAAAGTATTTAATAAAAGGTTGATCACAAAAACAGCTCATGCATTCTCGATTGAGGCCCTCTCTTTTCTCACAGATTCAGTCTGTCCCCCAGTTACCTGCCGCCTCCGTGGCCCAAGAGAAGTTCCATCCAGTCTCGCGCATGTTAGTTTATATCAGACATTCACAGAGCTTAAGGCCCTTTCATTGGTTTAGTTCTACTATAACACCTTGGCTAACATTCTTTGCTCATTGGCGGAGCTCTTCTTCTTCTTCTTCCTGTACTTCAAAAAGTCAATGTTCAGCTCCGCCGCCTCAGGCGAACAAGAGAACTACAATTCCTTAAAGTGACAGTTCACTGGCTGCAGGCAACATGCAACTTTGTCTAACATCCATTCATACATTAATCATTATACAGTAATAAAAACAGTGACCTTCACATGCATACAATTACAAATCATTCATAATAATATCCCTTATTAATTATAATATCTCTTGCATTGTAATGTACACATAAACATTTCTTTATTTTACACTGTGCAAGTCTAAATTTGACCAACTAAGCTTTAAAAACACTACAGAAGCTAAAATGATGTATGCTTGCCGCATCCGCATGGCCAAAGTGACGTCACACTTGGCGGGGGTTTCGTCTGGTGGTTTTGTCTTTCCATAAACATTTTAAAACATTTTAAACTATGCCGATTGGTGGATACTTTCATTTAATTTCTATACAAATGTATACAAATAAAATGAAAGTACATAAAATGTACTTTCAGGAGCTTCGAGAATGTCATGTCTTCGCATAGCAAACTGACAAACAGATATTCACACGAAATATCAAAGATCCAAACAATTCCTCCTCATGATTCCACGTAGGCTAATGTCTCTGCCACATATTATTATGCAAGATGCACTTTTTCATGTCTTTTCAACAAACATATGTGTCCTTGTTGAGTCAAGAGGGCCCCCAAAGTAAGACAAGAGACAAACAACAAGCTAGTCAGATTTGCTGCTGGATATGACATCCTATTGTACGTGATTGTGTTGAGTTTTGTATGTTAATTTAAAGTTATTTAGTAGGTTAGCCAGTTGAATAGATTCAATTATAGATTGACACAATGGATCAATGTGGGAGTAAGTAACCAGGTGGTCATTTCCCATCAATAGGGTCACAATATTAGCCTTTCTCTAAGTATAGGAGATGAGTAACTGTACTTATTTTCCACCACTGGTTGCATGTCATTTCCCAGCTCCCTTTCCACTCATTTCCTGTCACTGTCTAAAATAGACATGTATGTCAAGGGAGTGGGTGCAAAGCAACAGGGGCAGGCAGTTGGCGGGCTTGCCGGCTGGGAGGCAAGCCTGGACTTGTACAGGAGGCTGGAAGGCCAGAGGTTAGGAGAGTTGCTGTCCCAGACCAAAGTTAAAGTGCTTATGATATGACTGCACCCTTCTTTTTGATACTGGAGATATTTTTTGCAATAGTTTAACAGGCACTGAATGGCGTATTAGGCTAGTTTGTCATGTGGGTGACAAGGGAAGGACCCAAATGCAGACAATGCAGGCCAGCAGCAACAACTCAAGGGTTTATTGCAAAGGTAAACAGACATACACTTATCTTTATGTCCAAACAGAATCACAATAGAGACCAAATGATAGCAGGAATGGAGAAGGTAAAAGTGCGGGCAGGTTCAATTCAATTTATCTTGTATAGCCCAAAATCACAAATTTGCCTCAGAGGGCTTCACAATCTGTGTATATCCTCAGTCCCGGGATCTCACATCGGTTCAGGAAAAATTCCCCACTAAACTAACCACGATCCATGTATATAGGATTTAAGAAGAAATGTAAATCAGAAAACTGTTCTTTAACAGTTTGATCATCATCCTAAACCGACAATACAGTGAAGGAAATCAAATGTTAGCTGAACCAAAAGTCTGAAGCACCAGGTCAAACATCCAAGTAGGTTTTGTGTATATTTCTTCTCTATTTTTAAATATTAATAGAATGAAAGAGACATGTTGCATTAAGCATTGAGCATAGATGAAAGTGGTCCTCAGGCTGGAGGCAGGACCAGCTCCAGACACAGCCATGATCCATGGAAACCTGTGAGGCGAGAAAGCACAAAGACTCCGGGGAAGAAGTAGAGTTTTAATGTGCATTGAAGGGACATTAATTCATGTATACTCTACTGAGGTTTTAACCTGTAGGTGAGTGTTCCGGAGCTTGTTACGAAGAGGTGGCCTATGAGGAAACTAATGTGTGTGGTGTGTGTCTGTTACTTTGCCAGTACGGTATCTCCGTCTGCTTACCCCAAGCGAAGGAGTTCAAGTATCTCGGGGTCTTGTTCACGAGTGAGGGTAAGGTGGAGCGGGAGATCGACAGGCGGCTCGGTGCGGCTGCAGCAGTAAAACAGGCGCTGTACCGGTCCGTCTTGGTGAAGAGGGAGCTGAGCCGGAAGGCAAAGCTCTCCATTTACTGGTCGGTCTATGTTCCAACCCTCACCTATGGTCACGAACTCTGGGTCGTGACCGAAAGAACGAGGTCTCGGATACAAGCGGCCGAAATGAGCTTCCTCCGTAGGGTGGCCGGGCTCAGCCTTAGAGATAGGGTAAGAAGCTCGGACATCAGAGGGGAGCTTGGAGTCGAGTCGCTGCTCCTTCGTGTCGAAAGGAGTCAGCTGAGGTGGTTCGGGCATCTAATCAGGATGCCTCCTGGACGCCTCCCATTAGAGGTTTTCCAGGCACGTCCAACTGGTAGGAGACCCCGGGGAAGACCAAGGACACGCTGGAGGGATTATATCTCCCGGCTGGCCTTGGAACACCTCGGGATCCTCCAGAATGAGCTGGAAAGTGTTGCGGGTGAGAGGGAAGCCTGGATCGGCCTGCTGAACCTGCTGCCACCGCGACCCGACCCCGGATAAGCGGCTGATAATGGATGGATGGATGGATGGTATCTCCGTGTCAAGAATCTACGGGACCTGTCTGATTGAATAAACGGCTGGTTGGAGCCAATGCAATATCAAGTGTGCCTGACTGAATGATACACAACCCAAGAAAGAGAGAGTACACAACTGCTACAATCTGAGAGGAGCTCAGTGTATCCTAAACTGTCCCCCAGCAGTCTAGGCCTATAGCAGCATATCTAACTATAAACCTGAGCCAGCCCTAACTATAAGCCTGAGCCAGCCCTAACTATAAACCTGAGCCAACCCTAACTATAAACCTGAGCCAACCCTAACTATAAACCTGAGCCAGCCCTAACTATAAGCCTGAGCCAGCCCTAACTATAAGCCTGAGCCAGCCCTAACTATAAACCTGAGCCAACCCTAACTATAAACCTGAGCCAGACCTAACTATAAACCTGAGCCAACCCTAACTATAAACCTGAGCCAGACCTAACTATAAGCGCGTTCAAAGAGGAAAGTCTACTCTTAAATGTAGTGACTGTGTCTGCCCCCCGGACTGAAAGTGGAAGCCCGTTCCATAGAAGAGGATCTTGATAACTGAAGGCTCTGTCTCCCATCCTATCTTTTAAGACTAGGAACCACAAGTAGCCCTGCATTCAGTGAGCGCAGCTCTCTAATGGGGTAATATGCTTCTATAAGCTCCATAAGATATCAGGCTTTGAGACAAGATGTGTCTGATTTTTTTAATGTTACGTAGGTGAAAAAATGTCCGCATTAAAAAGTGCTGCTCAAAGATAACTGAGATTATTTATGGTGATGCTGGATGTCAGGGCAATGCCATCAAGAGAAACTATATCAATAGATATAGGCCAGCAGCAACAACTCAGCAGCAACAACTCAAGGGTTTATTGCAAAGGTAAACAGACATACACTTATCTTTATGTCCAAACAGAATCACAATAGAGACCAAATGATAGCAGGAATAGAGAAGGTAAAAGTGCGGGCAGGTTCAATTCAATTTATTTTGTATAGCCCAAAATCACAAATTGCCTCAGAGGGCTTCACAATCTGTGTATATCCTCAGTCCCGGGATCTCACATCGGTTCAGGAAAAATTCCCCACTAAACTAACCACGATCCATGTATATAGGATTTAAGAAGAAATGTAAATCAGAAAACTGTTCTTTAACAGTTTGATCATCATCCTAAACCGACAATACAGTGAAGGAAATCAAATGTTAGCTGAACCAAAAGTCTGAAGCACCAGGTCAAACATCCAAGTAGGTTTTGTGTATATTTCTTCTCTATTTTTAAATATTAATAGAATGAAAGAGACATGTTGCATTAAGCATTGAGCATAGATGAAAGTGGTCCTCAGGCTGGAGGCAGGACCAGCTCCAGACTCAGCCATGATCCATGGAAACCTGTGAGGCGAGAAAGCACAAAGACTCCGGGGAAGAAGTAGAGTTATTAATGTGCATTGAAGGGACATGAATTCATGTATACTCTACTGAGGTTTTAACCTGTAGGTGAGTGTTCCGGAGCTTGTTACGAAGAGGTGGCCTATGAGGAAACTAATGTGTGTGGTGTGTGTCTGTTACTTTGCCAGTACGGTATCTCCGTCTGCTTACCCCAAGCGAAGGAGTTCAAGTATCTCGGGGTCTTGTTCACGAGTGAGGGTAAGGTGGAGCGGGAGATCGACAGGCGGCTCGGTGCGGCTGCAGCAGTAAAACAGGCGCTGTACCGGTCCGTCTTGGTGAAGAGGGAGCTGAGCCGGAAGGCAAAGCTCTCCATTTACTGGTCGGTCTATGTTCCAACCCTCACCTATGGTCACGAACTCTGGGTCGTGACCGAAAGAACGAGGTCTCGGATACAAGCGGCCGAAATGAGCTTCCTCCGTAGGGTGGCCGGGCTCAGCCTTAGAGATAGGGTAAGAAGCTCGGACATCAGAGGGGAGCTTGGAGTCGAGTCGCTGCTCCTTCGTGTCGAAAGGAGTCAGCTGAGGTGGTTCGGGCATCTAATCAGGATGCCTCCTGGACGCCTCCCATTAGAGGTTTTCCAGGCACGTCCAACTGGTAGGAGACCCCGGGGAAGACCAAGGACACGCTGGAGGGATTATATCTCCCGGCTGGCCTTGGAACACCTCGGGATCCTCCAGAATGAGCTGGAAAGTGTTGCGGGTGAGAGGGAAGCCTGGATCGGCCTGCTGAACCTGCTGCCACCGCGACCCGACCCCGGATAAGCGGCTGATAATGGATGGATGGATGGATGGTATCTCCGTGTCAAGAATCTACGGGACCTGTCTGATTGAATAAACGGCTGGTTGGAGCCAATGCAATATCAAGTGTGCCTGACTGAATGATACACAACCCAAGAAAGAGAGAGTACACAACTGCTACAATCTGAGAGGAGCTCAGTGTATCCTAAACTGTCCCCCAGCAGTCTAGGCCTATAGCAGCATATCTAACTATAAACCTGAGCCAGCCCTAACTATAAGCCTGAGCCAGCCCTAACTATAAACCTGAGCCAACCCTAACTATAAACCTGAGCCAACCCTAACTATAAACCTGAGCCAGCCCTAACTATAAGCCTGAGCCAGCCCTAACTATAAGCCTGAGCCAGCCCTAACTATAAACCTGAGCCAACCCTAACTATAAACCTGAGCCAGACCTAACTATAAACCTGAGCCAACCCTAACTATAAACCTGAGCCAGACCTAACTATAAGCGCGTTCAAAGAGGAAAGTCTACTCTTAAATGTAGTGACTGTGTCTGCCCCCCGGACTGAAAGTGGAAGCCCGTTCCATAGAAGAGGATCTTGATAACTGAAGGCTCTGTCTCCCATCCTATCTTTTAAGACTAGGAACCACAAGTAGCCCTGCATTCAGTGAGCGCAGCTCTCTAATGGGGTAATATGCTTCTATAAGCTCCATAAGATATCAGGCTTTGAGACAAGATGTGTCTGATTTTTTTAATGTTACGTAGGTGAAAAAATGTCCGCATTAAAAAGTGCTGCTCAAAGATAACTGAGATTATTTATGGTGATGCTGGATGTCAGGGCAATGCCATCAAGAGAAACTATATCAATAGATATAGGCCAGCAGCAACAACTCAGCAGCAACAACTCAAGGGTTTATTGCAAAGGTAAACAGACATACACTTATCTTTATGTCCAAACAGAATCACAATAGAGACCAAATGATAGCAGGAATAGAGAAGGTAAAAGTGCGGGCAGGTTCAATTCAATTTATTTTGTATAGCCCAAAATCACAAATTGCCTCAGAGGGCTTCACAATCTGTGTATATCCTCAGTCCCGGGATCTCACATCGGTTCAGGAAAAATTCCCCACTAAACTAACCACGATCCATGTATATAGGATTTAAGAAGAAATGTAAATCAGAAAACTGTTCTTTAACAGTTTGATCATCATCCTAAACCGACAATACAGTGAAGGAAATCAAATGTTAGCTGAACCAAAAGTCTGAAGCACCAGGTCAAACATCCAAGTAGGTTTTGTGTATATTTCTTCTCTATTTTTAAATATTAATAGAATGAAAGAGACATGTTGCATTAAGCATTGAGCATAGATGAAAGTGGTCCTCAGGCTGGAGGCAGGACCAGCTCCAGACTCAGCCATGATCCATGGAAACCTGTGAGGCGAGAAAGCACAAAGACTCCGGGGAAGAAGTAGAGTTATTAATGTGCATTGAAGGGACATGAATTCATGTATACTCTACTGAGGTTTTAACCTGTAGGTGAGTGTTCCGGAGCTTGTTACGAAGAGGTGGCCTATGAGGAAACTAATGTGTGTGGTGTGTGTCTGTTACTTTGCCAGTACGGTATCTCCGTCTGCTTACCCCAAGCGAAGGAGTTCAAGTATCTCGGGGTCTTGTTCACAAGTGAGGGTAAGGTGGAGCGGGAGATCGACAGGCGGCTCGGTGCGGCTGCAGCAGTAAAACAGGCGCTGTACCGGTCCGTCTTGGTGAAGAGGGAGCTGAGCCGGAAGGCAAAGCTCTCCATTTACTGGTCGGTCTATGTTCCAACCCTCACCTATGGTCACGAACTCTGGGTCGTGACCGAAAGAACGAGGTCTCGGATACAAGCGGCCGAAATGAGCTTCCTCCGTAGGGTGGCCGGGCTCAGCCTTAGAGATAGGGTAAGAAGCTCGGACATCAGAGGGGAGCTTGGAGTCGAGTCGCTGCTCCTTCGTGTCGAAAGGAGTCAGCTGAGGTGGTTCGGGCATCTAATCAGGATGCCTCCTGGACGACTCCCATAAGAGGTTTTCCAGGCACGTCCAACTGGTAGGAGACCCTGGGGAAGACCAAGGACACGCTGGAGGGATTATATCTCCCGGCTGGCCTTGGAACACCTCGGGATCCTCCAGAATGAGCTGGAAAGTGTTGCGGGTGAGAGGGAAGCCTGGATCGGCCTGCTGAACCTGCTGCCACCGCGACCCGACCCCGGATAAGCGGCTGATAATGGATGGATGGATGGATGGTATCTCCGTGTCAAGAATCTACGGGAGCTGTCTGATTGAATAAACGGCTGGTTGGAGCCAATGCAATATCAAGTGTGCCTGACTGAATGATACACAACGCAAGAAAGAGAGAGTACACAACTGCTACAATCTGAGAGGAGCTCAGTGTATCCTAAACTGTCCCCCAGCAGTCTAGGCCTATAGCAGCATATCTAACTATAAACCTGAGCCAGCCCTAACTATAAGCCTGAGCCAGCCCTAACTATAAACCTGAGCCAACCTTAACTATAAACCTGAGCCAACCCTAACTATAAACCTGAGCCAGCCCTAACTATAAGCCTGAGCCAGCCCTAACTATAAGCCTGAGCCAGCCCTAACTATAAACCTGAGCCAACCCTAACTATAAACCTGAGCCAGACCTAACTATAAACCTGAGCCAACCCTAACTATAAACCTGAGCCAGACCTAACTATAAGCGCGTTCAAAGAGGAAAGTCTACTCTTAAATGTAGTGACTGTGTCTGCCCCCCGGACTGAAAGTGGAAGCCCGTTCCATAGAAGAGGATCTTGATAACTGAAGGCTCTGTCTCCCATCCTATCTTTTAAGACTAGGAACCACAAGTAGCCCTGCATTCAGTGAGCGCAGCTCTCTAATGGGGTAATATGCTTCTATAAGCTCCATAAGATATCAGGCTTTGAGACAAGATGTGTCTGATTTTTTTAATGTTACGTAGGTGAAAAAATGTCCGCATTAAAAAGTGCTGCTCAAAGATAACTGAGATTATTTATGGTGATGCTGGATGTCAGGGCAATGCCATCAAGAGAAACTATATCAATAGATATAGGCCAGCAGCAACAACTCAGCAGCAACAACTCAAGGGTTTATTGCAAAGGTAAACAGACATACACTTATGTTTATGTCCAAACAGAATCACAATAGAGACCAAATGATAGCAGGAATAGAGAAGGTAAAAGTGCGGGCAGGTTCAATTCAATTTATTTTGTATAGCCCAAAATCACAAATTGCCTCAGAGGGCTTCACAATCTGTGTATATCCTCAGTCCCGGGATCTCACATCGGTTCAGGAAAAATTCCCCACTAAACTAACCACGATCCATGTATATAGGATTTAAGAAGAAATGTAAATCAGAAAACTGTTCTTTAACAGTTTGATCATCATCCTAAACCGACAATACAGTGAAGGAAATCAAATGTTAGCTGAACCAAAAGTCTGAAGCACCAGGTCAAACATCCAAGTAGGTTTTGTGTATATTTCTTCTCTATTTTTAAATATTAATAGAATGAAAGAGACATGTTGCATTAAGCATTGAGCATAGATAAAAGTGGTCCTCAGGCTGGAGGCAGGACCAGCTCCAGACACAGCCATGATCCATGGAAACCTGTGAGGCGAGAAAGCACAAAGACTCCGGGGAAGAAGTAGAGTTTTAATGTGCATTGAAGGGACATTAATTCATGTATACTCTACTGAGGTTTTAACCTGTAGGTGAGTGTTCCGGAGCTTGTTACGAAGAGGTGGCCTATGAGGAAACTAATGTGTGTGGTGTGTGTCTGTTACTTTGCCAGTACGGTATCTCCGTCTGCTTACCCCAAGCGAAGGAGTTCAAGTATCTCGGGGTCTTGTTCACGAGTGAGGGTAAGGTGGAGCGGGAGATCGACAGGCGGCTCGGTGCGGCTGCAGCAGTAAAACAGGCGCTGTACCGGTCCGTCTTGGTGAAGAGGGAGCTGAGCCGGAAGGCAAAGCTCTCCATTTACTGGTCGGTCTATGTTCCAACCCTCACCTATGGTCACGAACTCTGGGTCGTGACCGAAAGAACGAGGTCTCGGATACAAGCGGCCGAAATGAGCTTCCTCCGTAGGGTGGCCGGGCTCAGCCTTAGAGATAGGGTAAGAAGCTCGGACATCAGAGGGGAGCTTGGAGTCGAGTCGCTGCTCCTTCGTGTCGAAAGGAGTCAGCTGAGGTGGTTCGGGCATCTAATCAGGATGCCTCCTGGACGCCTCCCATTAGAGGTTTTCCAGGCACGTCCAACTGGTAGGAGACCCCGGGGAAGACCAAGGACACGCTGGAGGGATTATATCTCCCGGCTGGCCTTGGAACACCTCGGGATCCTCCAGAATGAGCTGGAAAGTGTTGCGGGTGAGAGGGAAGCCTGGATCGGCCTGCTGAACCTGCTGCCACCGCGACCCGACCCCGGATAAGCGGCTGATAATGGATGGATGGATGGATGGTATCTCCGTGTCAAGAATCTACGGGAGCTGTCTGATTGAATAAACGGCTGGTTGGAGCCAATGCAATATCAAGTGTGCCTGACTGAATGATACACAACGCAAGAAAGAGAGAGTACACAACTGCTACAATCTGAGAGGAGCTCAGTGTATCCTAAATTGTCCCCCAGCAGTCTAGGCCTATAGCAGCATATCTAACTATAAACCTGAGCCAGCCCTAACTATAAGCCTGAGCCAGCCCTAACTATAAACCTGAGCCAACCCTAACTATAAACCTGAGCCAGACCTAACTATAAACCTGAGCCAACCCTAACTATAAACCTGAGCCAGACCTAACTATAAGCGCGTTCAAAGAGGAAAGTCTACTCTTAAATGTAGTGACTGTGTCTGCCCCCCGGACTGAAAGTGGAAGCCCGTTCCATAGAAGAGGATCTTGATAACTGAAGGCTCTGTCTCCCATCCTATCTTTTAAGACTAGGAACCACAAGTAGCCCTGCATTCAGTGAGTGCAGCTCTCTAATGGGGTAATATGCTTCTATAAGCTCCATAAGATATCAGGCTTTGAGACAAGATGTGTCTGATTTTTTTAATGTTACGTAGGTGAAAAAATGTCCGCGTTAAAAAGTGCTTCTCAAAGATAACTGAGATTATTTATGGTGATGCTGGATGTCAGGGCAATGCCATCAAGAGAAACTATATCAATAGATAATTGATTTCTGAGGTGTTCTGGGCCTAGTAAAATCACTTCAGTTTTGTCCGAGTATGGGTTCAGTAACAGGTTCAGGTAACTGGATGCAGGTCCAGGGCTGCAGTCAAATAATAAAAAAATTAACCCGAACCACTTTTCCTTGACCTCTGTAGAAAACATCACGGGGTCAAGGAAAGATGGGAAGGAGAATTCATGAGGAATTAGGAAAAGACAACCGCGGAGTTTAGCAAATCCGACTCCACTTTCCCTAAGCGACGTAGTTATGACGGCAGGCACATTTTAGTGACGTCGGTCTGCAGCGGTGAAACTACAATGTTCTGACTACAATAAAACACATCTTAAATACTTTGTCCGTCTTCTTACAGTGTTGCGTCATGCAGTTTATTTAAACAATCCGGTTCATAGTATTACTTTATTAACAACATAAACAACCTGGTTCATGGTTGTACTTTCTTAACGAGGTTGGAATAGAAATGAATGAAGGAATATGAAAGTGAAACCAAGGTATTTTTCACAGAGTACAAAGCTACTAAACTGTCTTTGTTCAGTTTCAAACATGCTGAATTAAATACGTTATCCAACTAATGATGTGTGTCATATATGTGTGTCTCATATCCCTTTATGTTGTTATGGTTTATTTGCAGATTATAATCTGATCATAAAAATATGCAGACAACAGTTTATGAAACACAACTCATGCTGACTTGATAGTGTTTTATTGTAATGTAACAAAATAGTTGATTAAAAAGATGATAATCAGAAACATGACTCAAGAGCTCGTCCAGTTTAACGCTTTCATTAAAGCTTCTGTAACTGAAGTAAGATAAAAGAATGAGGGCTGAAGCTGCAGTTAAACACCAGAGAGAATAGAAAATACGTCAGTTTGATCACTTTACACTTTTCAGCAATGTAACGGTTGTAATTTGCCACCAGGTTTAACAGATTATTGAAATTATTTCCAAATTATTGCAACGGTTATTTCCATGATCTGCGTTTCTCGGTCATGATAGTTTGTTCTCGTGAACGGCCGAATGATACGTCACGCAAGGAATTGTGGGTCGGCATTATCTCCTTTCCTTTCGTAAAGTCATACTTCTTTCTAGCGATCCAACCGTTTTTTCCAGAACTCAGCCATTGGTGAGAGCAATATTTGTATTACCAATATTGATCAAACAATTCCTGACCAAAAGAAGTTTCAGTAGATTGTGCAGCAGATTGATCATCCCTATTATCTTCACGTTGCTGCAGTGCAGAGCTTTGTGTATAACCTTGTTTGAACAAGCACCATATGTACAAGTCTGTTGCGATTGAGCATGTTGTGAAACAATGCTATGCAATGTGACATTCCATCTCCACTGAAAGCCACCGTTAAGCCTCAGGCGCAATTACTTTTATTTCTGCTTAATCATGTGAATGAACACACGCAGTACCTTTATGGAAACAAACAAACAAAAAAAAGAAAGAAGGAAATAAAGGACACAACTCATACATTTAGCAAAAGGTAGAAAAACCAACTGAGCTCTGGTGTAAATGGCAATGAATAGGTATTAAATCACTCTGGTTGGCTGAATAGCAATTTGTCAGTTTCAGGGTGTTTGTTCCTGAGGCAGTTTGTGTCAGAGGGTTGTTCTACAAGTCGAAATGTTGAGTGGAATGGGGAGAGAGACTATTATACTCTACTGTACTAACTGAGCCTCTATCACAGCAGGAAGTGGAGCAGAACCATGATGTGAATGTAAACATGACACATCTTATTAACACAGAGTGTGAACACAGACATCATAACAGGCCCGGCAGGTAATTTGTTATTCATTCTGCTCCATTGACACTTCTCGCCCTTCACTTAGCACATAACAATTTCCTTACCGGCCTCATCTGCAGTGTGCAAATCAACTGCATGTACTTCACTATGTATGTCCCCCGTTTGTATAAACAGGTAAAAATTACAAGATGTGAAAAGTTAAAAAAGTGTAAACTGTATTTCACAAACTGATGTAAAAGTTGATAGTGGTAATAGTCATCTTACATAACAGCAATGGTTGTTGATTTATCTGATCCGTCATTGAATCTAGGTTCCATGAAAAACATCTAGTCATTTCATAATTGTACACGGGTCTATGTTTTCCCTCCTGATGCAGTGGCAAAACCCCGGAAGAGCAGGATACCCACTCGCTCTGGACATTGAAGTGTTTTGTATTTCAATTGACTAGTACATAAAAAAAAGATGACTGTTGTTAGTTGTTGTGTTGACAACACATGTCAGTTGTGCCACAAAGTGTTGTTGCAGCTCCAGAGACCGTTAGCTGGCTAGTTCATTTACCAAGAGCTGTAAATAAACATATATTCTATCATCATATATGATGCATACCAAGTAGCTGTGAAGCCCTAATCCAGAGAAATAGTTGTCATAAATAAATAAAAAACAATCAATTGTTTTCTACACGTCCATCAAGTAATTCATTTAAATGTTCAGGAAAGTGCTGGCGAACCTTTGGCTGCCGCTCTGTACCTGTTTGTAAAGTTATGCTGTTTAAATGGATGCCAACGCTAAAACTTGGCCGCTAAAGTTGAGCTTCGTGTTTGCGGTTAGATACTGCCGTCTATGTCATGATGTTGGTTTGTTTGGTGTCTTGTTTTGTTGTGAAGTCCTTTGGTGCATCCCAAGTCTCTAAATTGCATCCTCGTTTCCCTCACCAAGCGAGGAGAGAAGACGAGAGGAAATATGTTTTAAGAGACATGAGACGTCCTTTCCTCTGATGCGTCACGTGAAGCGACATCGGTTTCTGATGACTGCAGCCGCCTGACAGCTGATCAGCTGATCTCAGCTGATCAGCTGTCAGTCCCTTTAACAGCTGACGGAGTTTTGTCCGGAGAGTTTTTAGCGAACATTCCAATAAAAATACACTTAAAATATTGATAAAAATGATCGTATGTTTTCAGTTGATTTAATGGTGTTAAACTACTACTTATATTAATAAAGACAAAGTTATCATGAGTGTCAGAGTGGAGATGTTTTCTGTCATCTGTTACCGTTTAATAAACTGCATTGAGTATTTATATACTGTGCTGTGTCCTGCTTATCCATTTCTACCTGCGGAATGAGTCTTATTTATTTATTTATTTATTTATTTATTTATTATTTAGGTCTGTATGTTTTGAAATTCTGATTGTGACATCATTATAAAATAACCCACAATATAAATATAGTTTCTCTTCATTACGTGTTGTAAACAAGTGTTTCCTCTCTCCAGCTCTCTGATTTTAATTACATACATAATACAAGTTATTGAGGGAAACAACAGATCAAATCTTTGAAGACAGTTGTTTGTGGTCCTTTTGTTGTTCAGACCTACTATGAACATATTTTAACCAGATTGTGAATAAGAAAACAGATTTAATATATAGCTTGAGTTTAATCTGTGATCGTCTCTGGTATTAAACTCCAGCATCAGTCCGCTCAGCTGCAGCGTCCAATCACATAACAGATGAACAGTGAGGGGGCGTGTCTAGCGTTAAAACACTTCCTGGAAGCCCGCTCTCGGGGCTCCTCGATCATGACTCCTCCGATTTCCCTCCTCGCTCCTCCGAGCAGAATAAGAGCTTTGGGACGGCCGTCAAGATGGCGGCGCAGAACCACTTCCGGTTCAATCGAGGAGCGAGGAAACGAACATTTAGAGACTTGGGATGCACCCCTTGTCTTGTGTGTCCTCTGTGTTTCTGCACATCCTCCCCTGTGATTGTCTGTCTGCCCTGTTCCCTGATTGTGTATTCCTTTCACCTGTGCTGCCCTCATTGTTTCCACCTGTTCCTCGTTACCTTCCTCTTGTATTTAAACCCTGTTCGTCTCCTGTCTCCTTGTCGGATTGTACTGTTTTTTCCCATTACTCCTGTTGGATGTCCCGTGAGGTCTATGCCTGTTCGTTCTCCTGCCTGTTTTGCTCCCCTGCCTGTTTTGCCCCCATGCCTGTTTTGCCCCCCTGTTTTTGCTCCCTGTTTGGATTCCTGTTTTTGTTTGTGTGTTCCTCGGCCTGTGTAAACCCAGTACCTGAGTTTTTGTTTATACATGAATTGACTTTTGAATTGTTGCAACGGCATTTGGGTCCACTCTCTCTTACCCCACACCTGACAGTCTATCATCCAAGCTATACAAGTATCTTCACTGGATTAGCCACACCAGATCAGTTTACCGTCTCCATCTGCCAAAGTTACCTCCTTGATCGTCTTCTCATCCTTGCCTGACAGGGTACACTTTTTTTAAACAGATTATACCCTTAAAAGGCATCATTTTTGGAGCAATTTTAGAACACCTTTTGTTACTGGAGCAATTATTTTGCTTTATTTGAACACCTTTGTTGTTGGACTTGGTTAGTGATGTTGTCATGTACCCCAGTGGGGGCCTTCAAAATCTGGTCATTCTTAAACATACTAAATTTGGAGCCCCTCACTTTTCCCCTACATGATGTGACTCACTCGAGTTTGGCGGCATTATTGCATTACAGTGAACACAGGTCTGGGGTCGCTGTTGATGAATTTATGATTGCTCACCTGAGTTCTAAAAGTAAACCTGAAATAAACAAAACATGTTAGCATTTAGCTGCTGTATGTTATGTAGGGTGACCAGACGTCCTCTTTTTCCCGGACATGTCCTCTTTTCGAGACCTAAAAAAAGCGTCCGGCAGGGATTCCAAAAACGTCCGGGATTTTGCTACGTGCGGGAAAATAGTTATTACCCCCTTACAAGTTTTGGAAATGGTACGTCCGGGATTATGCTACGTGCGGGAAAATAGTTATTACCCCCTTACAAGTTTTGGAAATGGTATCTCCCTCACGTTCCACCTTCTTGCGCAAGCTCTGACTGTAGAGAGAACTGTCATTGGTCGACCGATCTCAACGTAAATGTAAGTTCACGGCATGCTATACACTACTGCTACCCCCCCACCCCCCCGGAGCGAAGTGTCCTCTTTTTCACAAACTCAAATCTGGTCACCCTAATGTTATGGTCATATGTACTTTAAGAGGTGTGGTTGGATCTAGTGTTTGACTTTTCATGACTTGCAGTACAAAACTTGTTTTCATAGTAATCAGAACCAGTCAAAATGTCAACCCCAAAAGGGGATTTTACTCTTTTATGAGGACATTTCATTCCCAGAGTCTCAGACATAACTCCTCCATAAAAAACAGAGTTGTCTGTTTGCAGACTCGCTGCGTCAGACAACACAATCCAGCGATCCAATCAATCACCCATTCAAACCACCAGACCTGAAGAATCCAAACCACTTAAGAACTATCCACTGGTTGGTTGCCCAATGTCTCAGCCTTTGCGTGGGACTGTCAGTCCAATTGCAACACATACCATTCCTGTTTTTCATTACAGTGCAATACTTCTTCTGCAAATACACAAACAGATGGGTTATGACAGCAAGGAGAGCAAGATAAATTGAGAGAGTAATACATTGATTCTTTCTTGTATTAGCATCTATAGTTGACGTTTAGGAAGCGCATGGAAGACCAGAAATTAGAAAGATATAAAGGTAGAAAGAATGAAAAGAAAGCGAAGATGAGATCTAGAAGGAGGTAGACAATGAAGGGAGTCAGAAAGAAAAAAGAGACGGATGGAGACAGAGTTAGGAAAAACAAAGTGGAAAGAAGAATGTGTCATGGGGAGACATGCTGATTTAGAAGAGAAAAAGATTGTAAACAGTCATATATCAAGATTTCCCCCGACTGTTTTGAAAGCGACTGGTGGATTATGACATCCTTGGTCAATTACGTCTCTACAGATACAGTCTTGGCATCAGGCGTACTGCAAACTGCTGAAAAACACACACAGGGACATTATGTAATGCGCGAACATGGTGTTTTAGACCACAATCAGACAACCATGAAACGGAAATGAGGAGCCAGAGAGACCCACGATGCTTTCTGAGTGATAAGAAACAGAAGGAGAGTGCCACGAAAAATACCAGACATTATCTTTCAGTCGCAGATCATGAAGTAGATAATATGCCATGTGCACAATAAACGGGACTTCTCAAATGACACTGTGTGTTGATCACTTGAAATTGCATCAACTATTAGAAACAGAGGGAACTTACCAACATCATGAAGGGAAAATAGTGTCATTTGGAATTATGTCCACGTTGGGAGATTCCTCACCTCACCTCACAGGCAGACATTCAACACCAAAACAACAAGTAGTGCTTACGTAATGCTGCATGGTGGAAAGGGTGGGATTGGAGGTCGGGGTCAATGTGTAGATCAGGGGTATTCAACTAAAATTCTGCGAGGTCCAGTTCAAGAGAATTTCCTCATGTAAAGGTCCGGAACATCACAATCATGTCAAATTTGTGCTCTATGATGTTGTGCCATATGCATTGAAGTAGCCAACAGTTGTATTAACGTCTGTATGTCAACGACTGACTGTCAAATTAAATAAAGTTCAATTAATTAACATCTAAACAATATTTATTATTACAGATTTCCAATTTAACTGGAATAATTATAAATAATACATACTCTAATAATACATACATTATCTTCTCTTATTTCAAGTAAAATAAAGGTTGGATTTAAAATGGAAAGCTTTTGAAAATTGTTATTATATAAATTAAATAAAGTCCTTAATTTTAGACAAAATAATTTAACTGAATTGTCATGCAGCTTCAAATTCAGTTTATTCTGGCGTCAAGTGATGTCAATCAAAAGAGCCAATATATTCTTGTCATCTAAAAATACAACTGTGTGTGCAGGGACTTTACCTGGTTTTTAAACCACTTTACCTGGTTATTAAACCACTTGTTTCAGCTAATTTCTCCTTTCTGTTAACATCATTGTTGATCAGTCAATTCATGTGTTAGGGTTCTGATCATATTGGCTTCTTAGGTTTATTTTTCTGTGCCTTAATTTCGGAAGTCAGTCGGTCCGTTTGCTCAAAAGATCTGCTCTTTGTCTCGTAGTGGTGCTTCACATCGCTGATTTTTAATGTCACTGAATATGAGACATACTGCTTTTTAACTGGTTGTGGGGATAATAAACACATAACAGTCTGTCCATTCTTGGTTAAAGGCTCTGGTCAAGCGGTCCACATTTCTGTTTTTGGAGCGCCAAGTGAAATAACCTCTCTGACTCATGTGTGTGAATATGGCACTCGAGTCGAGGTCTGGGCTTAACGGAATACACACATGTGATTGGTCGAGTAGGATCACAAGAGGATTTACAAGGCATGTGATTGGTCGATGTGTTTCCTGGACCGCTGACCGAGAGCCGCAAAGGCAGGAAAAGCTTTCACCAACGCGGTGAAATAGAAGCGATCCATCAACAGTTAATAATTCGGTAATAATAATTGGTTTATGGTCCAGAGACAACGGCGTCTGGGTCTGGGTCCGGACCGCGAGTTAGTGAACCCTGGTGTAGATTGTATTGTAACTTTGCATCCCATCACACAGAAAGATAAAAAACAAAATAAAATCTTACCTTTAACTACTATCCTTCCCCAACCTTAACCAAGTGTTTTAGTTGCCTTACCTTAACCACACGTTAACCATAGCTCAGTCAGCCATTGACCTCAAATACACAACATTTAATGAACATGAACATATTGAAAAAGAAACACTCATAATTCACATGTAACAAAATGCAAAAGGAGGAGGCCAGTGTGGAAGGAGTTGACGAGCCCCCTCCAATCAGGTACTACAGGTACCTGATTGGAGGGGGCTTTGACTGAATAAGTAAAAGTTTCACAGGACATGAACAGTGGTTTCCTAGGCAAAGGTCCTGTGTTTGTTAGACTCATCAACCACTGTGTTATCACTCGTGACCGGTTAAGAGTGGTGAGAGAGAAGTCAGTCGGCAGTCATTGGCTGTAAAAAAGAAAAAGAAAACGGGAATAAAAGGTGTTTAGCGAAAGTTTGAGTCCCCGTAACCACAAGAGGTCCTGGAGCATGTTAAATATCGAGCAGTTTGATCCAGCAGAATGTGAGATTAGCTGTGGACAGACGCAGAGGTGAACGCTCACACACAAATGTGACGTACACAAGCTTCATTTTTCGCATTGTGCAATAGGACAGAATTGTGCATGTGGAAGCAAGTCTGAATGAATGGTAGCACCGTGTGTGTGTGCCACTCTGTCTCTGTCTGCGAGTGTTTTTGCTTACTGGCATCATTTACCTTCCTAAGCCTTATTTACAGTACCTTAATGACAGGACCACAGGCATGATGATGCGTCACTGCTACACATTAAACACACACACAAACACACACACACTCGGAGACTGGCAGAGGGTCAGTTTACATGCGCGGTGTGACTGTGGTGTATTTAAGTATTTAAAGCGTCATAAACAACAAAGCCCACAGCAGGACCAATGACTCAGATGAGAGGCAAAATTGCCCTTAATGGAGTGTAAAAGACTGCAGATGCAAACAGTGAGTCTGCGGGCAAACGTCAGACACCGGCCTAAACACTGTTTTAGGGGCTGAAATTACAGTTTAGCTGCTGCTCTGTCTACCCCCAACACACCAATTTCAGGAACCTGCAGCGTCGCACGCTGACGAGAGTTTATTCATTCATCCACTTGGTCATTCATCTCTCTCCTTTTAACAGGGAACAACACATTAAGAGTGGAGCCTCTCTTACAACTGCAGCTGATTACAGGAGAGCTATCACCTCAACAAAAACACAGGGGGAAGACGTCTGGTTAAAGGAAAAGTGCAACATTTTGGGAAAGAGGAATCTAGTTCAAGACACTGATTATGTTTCCAAACATTTGTTGGGAATCTTTAGTGGGAAACCCTTGATGGGCCTCAATATTAGGTGATATTGCAGATGTCACGTGATTTTTCTCTTCATTGTTTCAGTTCATATTCTTCTTCAGTGGTGGAATTTGCAATAAATGGAATTGCCACACTATTTATATTACTTGACTGTTTTTATCTTTTATTTTATTCACTTGTGAGCAATGCTGCTGTAATCCTGTAATTTCCCCACTGCGGGACTAATAAAGGATTATTTTATTTTATTTTAAATGTCAGAAAACGGAAATGTCGATCAGTGTTTTTTTCTAAAGTCCAATATGACGTCCTCAAATGTCTTGTTTTATCTGCAACTCATTGATATTCAGTTTACTGTGCCAGAGGAGTAAAGAAACCAGAACATATTTAAAAGTGTGGTATCACAGAAATCACTTTTTTCCTCTTAAAAATCAAAATAGCTTCGGATTCATTTATTAGCGGACAAACATTGGCTTAATCGTTGCCCGCTTTCTCTTTTATTGAAGAAACGTGTCTCCTCTGGTCCAAGTTGCAGTATACCAAACAGAATATGAAGAATAATATACACTATAGCATTTGCAGTGGGTTCGGAGCGCTTCCCTGGATTCAGAACGTTTTGGTGTTAGTTTTCTTGATTACTTCATTAAGTATTTTCTTGCTGTGGCTCAGATGTTTAATCATTGACTCTCTAACACCTGAGAAAAGACAAAGCACCTTGCTGAGGCGCTTGTGTCAGCAAGTTTGCATGGAAAACAATGAGGTGGCTGCTGTGACGTGCGGCATAAATTGTTGAGGTCCACAATCAGATTAGATGATGGATATTAGTGTCATCTCTTATCTGAATGTGGATAAGAAAGAGATTAATATTGTATATCTCCGAAAATATCGCAGCGCTAATTCGCCTTATTTTCCCTAAATGTTCAACTTGTGCCTCAATATTCCTGAGACAGTGAATACGTAGAAAAGTAAAACATTACAACAGCGTAAAGTGTTTTACTGTGTAACACAGAGGCACTTTTAAATCAAACTTCATCATATGCTTATGTCTGCACGCACACATCAACCGGTGACGGTGATTGTGTGTGTCACTATCATATCCGGTGCACCTGGGCCTTTGTGAGCCATGACTAAGACTTTTATCAGAGGCTAAAGACAAAACCTTCCACCACTGCTAATCTGCATTCTCTTATCAACACCTCCTCGAACCCCAATCGTGTGCTAACATCAGCTGCTATCTACTTCACACTCCCTCCATAGGGATAACGGGAGATAACGCTAGTGCTTGGCTATCGTTAGTGCTATACCAACACACGATTATTAATAATGGTTGGCTAACAACTATGTGTGCTCTCAGTCAAACTGAATAGAGTGTGTTTTAAATACAAAGCAAACACAAAACCTGATGACTAATGAAACTAAAGTGTCCCATAATGCCCTGGGGTGTAGAGATATGTGCAGTTTAGTGTCGACATTGTTGTTGAATTTGATATGTGTGTGTGTGTGTGTGTGTGTGTGTGTGTGTGTGTGTGTGTATATATTATAATAATTATACTATTAATAACATTTCCCTTATGAATATCACTTTTATATATCACTATCATATTCAGATGGGATAAAGTAATCTGGCATTATTCTGAATGGAGTATACCTAGGGTGACCAGATTTGAGTTTGTGAAAAAGAGGACACTTCGTTCCGGGGGGGGAGGAGAGAGAGAGGAGGAGGAGGAGGACACTTCGCCTGGGCCCCCCCCCCCCCCCCAGGCGAAGTGGGGGGGGGTAGCAGTAGTGTGTAGCATGCCGTGAACTTACATTTACGTTGAGATCGGTCGACCAATGACAGTTCTCTCTACAGTCAGAGCTTGCGCAAGAAGGTGGAACGTGAGGGAGATACCATTTCCAAAACTTGTAAGGGGGTAATAACTATTTTCCCCGACGTAGCAAAATCCCGGACGTTTTTGGAATCCCTGCCGGACGCTTTTTTTAGGTCTTGAAAAGAGGACATGTCCGGGAAAAAGAGGACGTCTGGTCACCCTAGTATACCTGACTTTTGAAAATGCATCCCTTTGTCAGTGGCCGTTTATGAAAGGTCAAGCGGTACTAGGTACCTATAGGGTTGAACAGAAACTCATTCGCGGACAACAGATGCAGGACACAAGGCATGTTTCAAAAGGCTAAGATAATAGGTAAAACATATTATAATATATGTATTGTATTTGTGAAAAACAATTACACTATAAAATAGCTATAACTTTGTGATTCTGTTTAGACCAGCAGAGAAGGCTTAGCTGGCCCTGACGGCCCACCACTGCATCACAACCATTACTGTAGGTACTTGCATTACGTGCTCTGCTAGTCCTGCACTGACTCAATACGCACATACACAATTTCATGGATGCAAGCCGAGGCGACTAGGCTGCACAAACATTGCGAAGGCTTTTATTATCCACAACTGCACAAGACGACACGCGCAGCCCTTGGGTCAGCTTCTTCTTAGTCGCTGTCCTGGTATCCGAGAAGAGGAGGGACAACGTCCTGCTTTCAAGGGCACTGGATCAGTGTTATCCAAAGGGGGTCCATTTAGGTCCACGAACAGACGTGAAAACAGGCGGACTGTCACGTTTAGTTTGTATTTCCCTGCATCTCTTATCCTCTGTTCACTTCACTTCCTGGCCTTGTGATTGTCTGTCCCATCCCTAATTGAATACTCCTTTGTCTAATCACCTGCACCTTCTCAGTGCATTTAAACCCTGTTTGTCTCCTGCTCCAGTGTTGGTTTGTCTGTTTCTGTCACTGTTTCTATCCCTGACTCTATCCCCGGTATGTTCGCTGCTTTAGTCTCTGCTGTCTGCTTTTCCTGATCCTGTTTTGTGTTTTGCCTGTTGTGGATTAATAACAATTTAAGAATAACTAAGGTTTCTACTAAGTAAAAACCTTAGTTATTAATCCGAAGACAAGAATAAGTCTTCTTTAACGTGTAATAGACATTCAATAATCAATACTAAATTGTTCAACATTTCAAAACTTTTATGAAGCAATAATTGAAGCAGTTACCAATCCACCTGTACACCCACAGAGCAAAGACTGGTTGTAAAAAAAAAAAAAGACCTGGCACAATGCGTGTGTTTGCTGTGTGCTAAGTGAGTGTGATGGCTGCATTTAGCAGGAGCAGGGTGATTATGGTGATGTATTACCAGGAGCTGTTATGGTTGGAGCTGACAGCTGAGGCCAAACATTTTCACACAGACCTGTCTGTCGGGGTGGGGGGGGAGTAGAGACACTGTCAGGTTTGTTTAAGCCGAAGGATATCTCTCTCTCTCTCTCTCTCTCTCTCTCTCTCTCTCTCTCTCTCTCTCTCTCTCTCTCTCTCTCTCTCTCGACCTAGGTGGGCCTGTGGACACGGTTCTACCACCCTTGCTCCTCTCCTTTTCTTCCTATCTCAGGTGCAGACACATAATTACCGTATGGGGCTCAAGTCAGTCTCCAGCTACCCCCCTCCCTCCCGACGTGCTGCCTTTTAACTGTGTCCAATCATGTGTTTTGTTTGCACTGTTCATGTTTCGGTGTGTGCCCCTGGATGTATGCTCATCGTGCGTGTGTGTGCGAGGTGACTTGCAGTGGCTGAGAGTGTTTCTTCTCATCTCTTTATTTCTCAGCATCTAAATAATAAAAACAGCAGATGAAAGGGAAGAAGAAACCACACACACGCAGAGCCACAAGCAGCTCCCTGAAATGAAAGACACACTTCTGGAAGACAGACAGCGGAGGCCTAAAACACAAAGAGCTATGATTAGAAAGATTTCTCAGTGACGTCCCGTCAACAGTTAGTGCACTCAGCCAGTAGCCAGGGGAGATACTACCTCAGAGTGAAGCAATGCAGATGCTGATTATGTCACTTAGCAGTGGGGAACCCCGTCTGAGAACTTTGCAAATATCTAGGCAGCGAGAGGAGGAAGAGGACAAAGAAGGGGAACAGTGACGCCGTTGCTTGCGATGTAGATGAGATGATATGGCCGTACCCCTAACAGAAGGCAGGATCCATAAACCAGCTCTGATTCTTTACAATACTATTTATTTGTTTACCATTGCACTTTAATTTAACTATAATTATTTTTGTTTCAGTGAGTTTCACAGTTAACATATTGTGACGATTACTGGACTGTAATTCTAGTTTTCTTTATGTTTTTTTGTTTTGTTAAAACTAGGGCAACGAATGACTGTGCGAATGAGCCTCCCTCAGATGCACCGTCGTCGGGAGAATACACAAGTTGTATGAAACGGAGCGCACTACAAAAGTGACGGCGTTACAACGTGCACCAACTGTTGCTCTCACTGAGACTACTGGACATCGCTGGGTAACCACAGGTATCTCGGAGTTACAGTTTGTAGCGTACCCCTCCGACAGATGGTCCTACACTTTTGACTGATGGTTTTTAAATGTATTTTATTTATTCCAAAACCAACGTAAGAACGTGTGCCTCTTCGGGGGATAGCTAATACCGTTTCTTTCTCCATTCAAAATGGTAAAGACCGTAGCTTTAGCCGTTAAACGGCGCACTATGCAACTTCTGTTTCAACTCTGTTTTTTGCCTTAAAAAATCTCAAAACAGGAAACCAGATACATTTTGCTTATGGCAGACAAAAAAACATGCAACAAAAACGACCAAATTGATTAACAAACCGTTTCTAACTTTAGAACACATATTGAGTTACTTACACAGTTCATTATATTGATGAACTGTGGGTGCTGCTTCACATGTTTTGACTGGCCGTTTCTCAATAAGCGTTCTTCTCTGTACTTGTGTTCTTGTGGACTCGTGAAACGTCAGTCGCGGCCCAAGTACTGTTCCAATTAAAAAGTCTGCTTCTCGCCAAGCACGGTGAAAATGCCTGGATGTGACTTGATCCTCCCATTTTACCCAGGATGCATCAGAGCAGACTTGCGCGTACTTGAGAGAGCCAATATCCCAGAATGCATTTCGGACCAGCAAACGGGGAACAATGGCAGATGAGAAAACTCACAACTGAAAGTGGACATTTTATGAATACAACCATTGTTGAGTCACAAAATGTAATTCTAGGATGTTTTCATGCGAGAAGGACCCATACTACTGAACAGACTGTTTATATGTTCCCTGACCAAAGACAAATGTTTCTTCTGGTACCTGAAAAAGAAAACAGATTTATATACTGTATGTTAACTTGCTGTTGCTTTGAGAGTGCCTGTTATATTGTTCTGATAACATTACTTTAAAATAAAAGCATGCAATACACTAGTTTTTCATTCATTATTAAATTGTGCGCATAATGCGATTAATTGCTGCTAATCACAGAAAAATCATGCGATTAATCAGTTAAATTGTTTCATCTTTGCCCAGCACTAGTTAAAACTTAAAAATAAGCTGAATATATATATATATAGTAGATGTACTGGAACAGTCATTCACAGAAACTTGTATTAACAACAATTTAAAAAGGTATAAAATTATTATTTATGAGACAGACACAGGAGGCGGTTAAGTAGGGGATGCCTTTTTAGCCGCTCCACTCAGGAGCGTCTGAAAGGAGTGGGTTGTGGAATATTCTCTACTCTCTCTCCACTCTGCCTCTCAGTCTTTTTGTGGTTTAAATGGATTTGTAGGTATTTTCCGAGATTTTATGGTGGCTCTGGTCAGAATGACGTTGAGCTCTCCTTTCTTCTCTCTGCCCTAGTGCTCCAGGGAGTCTTACAGAGTCCACAGTGGGGGCAAGGATTACAGAATCCCAGACACTGACAGTCTGAGGTAAACCTCCTGAATATCTACAGGAAAGGGGAGTGGAGGTGATGGATAGTGTGTGTGTGTGTGTGGGCGGGGGGGTCCACAGCCACAGGGATATTTAGAATAAGTAAAGGATGTGCCATGTTCAGGTGGCTCTATCAGGAAGCTCAGTGCAGATGTTTGTGACCATGACGGCTATTGTTATGATGTTATTCCACAGATATTCAACTGCTTGGCAACTAATTTGCCAACCCAAGTTTTCAATCTGTAGATGGGAGTTGACTAGCTCTCATGGAATTGTAGAGGTTCAAATTCCTATTTTTCCGTAAGAAAACAGAGGTTCGAAGTAAAAAAACTGGACTTACAAATAAAGGTAGGGCTTAAGTGATTTCATAAAGGTCAATTCAGGTTCACTCAGAACAATTTGAGTTAGGTTTGATAAGTACAGATACTTGGGAATGCACAGTATAGTTAAACTGGCATTATGGAACAGGCCCCAGGTGCCCATAAGAACATTGAAACTGCTTTTGTTTACATAATCATTCCTCAAGTCCAAACTGGCCATTAATATATCCCTTTTAATAAGCCCTGCCAATATACAGTAAGTGATGAGACAACATCCACATTCCTTGTTCTGTGAAAATATGGAGTGCAAGTTTAGCTGAAGCTTCTATGAGGCATTCAGTCTGAAATCAATCAATTGGATATCGAACAAAGTCTACAGTCATTTCAATATAAAATTCTCTCCCGTTTCCTGGATGAGTTGCAGTTGAAGTATACCTCATTTCGAAAGGTTGCCAGTAAGAATAGGATTATAAAATGTATTTTCAACAGGATTAACAAGTCATTAATTGAAAGTGGAGCTGATTAAAGGCTTCATGACTGGTTTATCGGAATGATTGGTTCATTATAAATTGTAGCGAGCTTGCTTTTAAGATTATGGGAGTAATATTTGGTTTGTTGACACTGTGCTGGTCAAATCTCCTAGCCATCAGCAGCTTCGTAATCTTTTCACTTTCTATTCAAAGCCTTTCTTGGTTGAATAAAACCTTCTGGGAATTCCAAAAGGGTTCTAGGGTTCCAATGTTTAAAGGATCTCAACCCAACTAACAACTTAGACAGTGCTATGACAAGGAGACCTGGAGCTGTTCTGGGGGCTCATGATGGAATAACATGGTGCATGCCGGCCTTTGTTTCTCTTTGTTTGTGGCACTATGGGGAACTAGTTTCCATATTTTCCCATCACTACCCCTGAAAGATCCTGCCAACATTATTAGCTCCTAAAGAAGAAAAAGATTGCAGCTTGTAATAATTGCAAATAGAAATGGTGGTAATCATGGGCAATCTTAACATGCAACCCTCCGTGCTTACTGTGCAACAAATAACATACAGTCAAGTCAAATCGTTAGAGTTAGATGTGTTTAACAGGTTAAAATAGAATAATTTGATTAAAGTTTATTGATCCATATGAGGAAATGGAGCTGTTGGAGTCATTGGAGCAGAAAGTAAACCGATACAGAGAGGGAAAGAACCAAATGCTCACTTTCGTATTGGACAATACATGGTGCAGAAGGTAATATTTTGTCGACATGCAGTTCAATCAGGAGAGACAGTGGGTGATTAGTAGTTAATGTTTATTATGCCAGATAATGAGTCCATGGTTACACAGAATTTATTTGGCGCATGAACTCCGCGAGGAGATTGAGATCGCACTGTGTTTGCCCTGAGCGGCAGCAATCTGTAGATCCCCCAAAAGTGAGAAGGGTAACACAGTGATCTGTTCCCCCCCAAAAGGAAGTACTACTCAGCTGTGCACCGTGCTGTATGCGTGATTTGATCAACTGCTGTGAACAACTGCTGGTGGGCTGCGCGCCCTGCTGAATGCGTGATGTGATCAACTGCTGGTGGGCTGCGCGCCCTGCTGAATGCGTGATGTGATCAGCTTGCTGTGACCGACTGCGGTGGGCTGCGTGCCCTGCTGTGTGCATGTGTGACCGACTGCTGGCCTCTTGTGTCTTCTCTTTCATTTTTCTTTTCCTTCCTGGCCGACGGCTGGCGGGTTGCGCGCCCTGCTGTATGCATGATGTGATCAGCTTGCTGTGACCAACTGCGGTGGGCTGCGCGCCCTGCTGTGTGCATGTGTGACCGACTGCTGGCCTCTTGTGTCTTCTCTTTTTCTTCCTGGCCGACGGCTGGCGGGCTGCGCGCCCTGCTTGTATGAATGATGAAGCCGGCAACGGCTAACGGGCTGTGTGCCCTTCTTGGATGAATGGTGTAGCCAGCAATACTTCTTTCTCTTCTGTTTGGGTGAATGGTGTAGCCGGCATTGCTTCTTTCCTTCTTTCTCTTCTTCTCGTTCTTCTGCTTGGATGAACGGTGTAGCCAGCCATGCTTCTTTCTTTCTCTTCTCCCTCATCTCTTTCTTCTGCTTGGATAAATGATGACTGAGTGTCCCGCTTGCGATGACTGATGTACCATGAATGACGTCAACTCCCATTTAATACCATACGTGACCGCCTGCTCACGCATCCCTGCATGGAAGACGAGGCCGTGATGATCCTACGGACTTGCTTGGGTCGATGATAGCCTTATTATTAAGTGCTGCTGGAGAAAGAAGGGGAAAAGTGACGGCCCTCGACCACCGACCACCAGTTATATGCAATAGCTTAACGGCTGTTAAGGTTTGGCAGGTTAATTGTATTGCGCATTTCGACAATGAGGCGATTCGAAGTGCTTCGCGTGAAATCGTTAGGGCATCGAAACATGATGCAGGAGAGACGAGATTTACGCATGATTAAGAACATCATTAAAACATAAGGGGGTCGAAAGCAGGAATATAATACCAGTTGCAGTTTAGGAATTAGAATGCAGTAGTGGGATGCAGAAATTGGTTAATGTCCTTGAATCTGGTGCAATTAACAGGCAACCGCAAACGCAAAAGTCTTTGATCTGGATTTAGCGGCTGAGGGTCCCAGCAGACATGCTGCTCCCGGAGACCTTGTTCCCGACGTGTGGAACATATTAGGCTCGTCGAGATGAACCAGTTCTGGTTGTTAATACGAAATCGTATTTATATAAACGTACGTCCAACCAGTCGAAATGTATTTCGCAGGCAGACATGAGAGAACAAAGGATGCAGCTACCACACACGTTTCTACGTAAATATATATACATATATTACGAACACATGTGATTAAATCCAAACGTGATCTGTCAACTACAAGTAGACAAAAGTTCAGAACTAACCGGAAGTAATTTTCTCTGTGACTTCCTGTGGATACTTTGAAGGCAGCCTAAACTGTCCGACTTGATCGCGGTTTTTGACAACGCCTCCTGTAGCGGCCGCTGCTCTCGTTTGGATCCCAGGCGGGGCGCAGCTCTAACGAACGAGCCTATTGTTAGGGATCTTTGAGCTCCGATGATGGCTGAGGCATCGGCGCACGTAGGCGGCATGAGCTGAGGATGACCGGCACGCCGCTTGTTGAAGTGGCAGGTTAGCAAATGGCTGAGGAAGGAAGGATTGGGGCACCTGGCGTTAAGCTGGATTCCTGGCAGCCGACCTCTAATATACTGGGCCAACGGATGCCAACGCTGTTGCACGCATGTGATTCCGCTGAACGATGCCAATGCTGCTGCGGTGTATGCGCTTCCGCAAACGATGCCCTGCGCTGCTGCGACGTATGCAATCTGCTAACGATTGAGTAATGCTGCTGCATTGAATGCGATATCGCGTGACTGAATAGAACCACGCGGACTATGATGCTAGGTCTGAGTTTATGATAGACTAGATTGGATCGCCCTGCTACGGAGTTAAATGCCGGTGAGAATCCCACTCACATGGGAGAGCACCACGTGTGCCAGGCTATTTGGGTGAAGAGCCTGCAAGACATGACTTCATGATGTTGCGCGATGAGAACCATGGCCACACGCTAATGTGACTGTGAATGGGTACTTGCCATGATATGATATGATAGGGTATAATATTAAAACTTTGATCTGGATGATTGTGGCCGAAAGTCGCTATGACCGGAAATGGGCCCTGTGGTGGAAATTAAGTGCTTAATTCTTAAATGGGTAGCTGAACTCTGAGAGGAGAGTCAGTTCATCTTGACACTGATTCTGATCTTGACACTGTCTGAACTGCGCCATCCGGGTGGACGGTAACGGGAGGATCTCTGTAGGTTTGGGATCTTTTCGTTGTTTCCTTCTTCCCTCAGGCTCCTGACTCTCAGGGCCGCAGCCACGCAACACCCTCCAGACGGGCATCAGGCTTGTCTGGTGGGAAGAAGGACACCGCCAGGGGGAGCCGGGGGAGGGGGTGGGGAGTTGATATATAAACTCATGTTGAACTATTTCCCTGGGTTGGACCTTCAACCCATCTGTGGTGGAAGCTCTGTCCATCACTTGAATTATTCCGAGTTCCTGTTTAAAAAGGTCTAAAAAGGCATTTGAGTGTTTCGCATGCCTTAGTTTTCTCTACGGGAGATTGATGAGATTAGTTCATCCATTATGGACCCGACCCACGGGAATACGCCGACGCACGATGAAGAGAGTTGCCGAGTGCCGACTGAGCCTGCTTATGTGGTTTGTGGTGAGGTCAGCAATGACCAGCACTTTGCTTGGATGAGGCCGCGTGATCCTGCTTGAGAAATTCGGGGGCTGGCCTGGTATGGATAACTTCCGGTTGATGGCGAACCGTAACTTTGTCGTTGAGTACTTCTTTAGCGTGATTTAAGAATTCTACCTCGGACATGAGACTTCGGAGTGCTCCAGTCTCGAACGCTGAACTGGTACTAGCCGGGCATAAATTGTGCCTAGAAATTGAAATGCTATTTGAGCGCGTTGCTTTTTTTTTTTTTTTTTTTTATTTTTTTTTAAGAATCCGTGATGAAGCTCTGTGAGTCTAAACGCTGAAAGACGCAGACTATTTAAATGTGTTCTGGCTGCATGGCTATAATGTCCCTGCTTGAAGCTGGCCTTGTAGATGGCCTTATAGGAGAGGTTATTGAGGCCCGCCTCAATAACGGACTTACGGTAATATTTCCAAAGTTGAACAGGGAAATGTCAGAGATGAACCAAGGTTACGGTTCAGACGCGCCTAGAACTACTGATGCCAGTCTGACCATGTTTATATAACAGAGAAGGAGGTCCGGGTGCGACGTGCGGATTAATGATATCCTTGGTTAATATGCGCTTGAAATGAATGAATGCCGAGGCCGCTTGGCACGAGAGCCGGCCGCGGTGAAAGCCGTTGTGGCGGAAGCTTCCGGATAGGCGTGCATGAATGGTTGCTGGATTTTAGCCGGAGACTGCGAGTGCCGATCGGGTTGTTACCTGCACGGAGTACCTGGTGAGTTTCCCGCGGTGGAACGAGTGGAAGAAGATGCTTTCTCCTCCGCTGGTGAACTGGACGTTGCTTGCTCCAAAGCGAGGCTGGGGAAGGTAATGTGGACGTTTGCCACATCGCGTCGGTTCGTAATGAAAGCGCGCAGACGATGCTGATGAAGAACGTGGAGAACGCAACATGGATCGTGCATAACAGCAGCGTGAAGTCGCATGAGACGGCAGCAGGACGCTAGAGGCGGAGAAGGAGAACATTTAAAGGAGATAGCAGTGAGCTGATAGGATAGCGAGGAGGGCGTGACTCTGCGCTAATGGCTGGGCGCACCCGGCTGCTGAACAGCTGGTAGAGTCTGACACTTCTGACGCTCCTGACAGGGACATCCGGTATGACGTGCGTGCTGCTGGTGAGGGACGGTATGAGTGAGGGCCCGCCTGGTGTGAGGGGGTTGTCTTCCTGTCTGAACTTACGCTATAGCTTCATTACAGCAATTGCAGCACTTGCTTAAATAACTAAGTATAGCCGTGTGTTCCCCCGAATCACAGAAAACAAAAATAGCACTTGGGGAGCATGGAGTTCTGCCAAGGCAGTTTTTGTAAGTGACAAATTGTGGTGAATGGTAAATGAGCTTTTCTAGTCTACTGGCCACTCAAAGTACTTTACAACACGTGTCGACATTCACCCATTCACACACGTTCATACACCAATGGTAGAGGCTTTAGGGGTTTAGTGTCTTGCTCAATGACACTGCAACACTCTGCCGGGGATTGATTCTTTTAGCAAGAGGAAATTATTTCTTAGAGAATCGATTGAGGTAAAGGGTCAGAGAGAAATGTAATTCCTCATTCACGGTCACTGGCCCAAAACAAACATATCAGTGCTAAAACTCACTCTGACGCGGTAGGATATCCCAATTCATACTCATCATAATAGATGAAACGATTGTTAAACTTTAGACTAGTCCCAATGCTCATATAAGGCCCCCCAAGAGCAGAGATGTTCTGAATCTCTTGTCAGTAGTAGACCAAACAGCCTTTCATTATAGGATCAGATAATTGGTTAATTGAAATTAGGTTGGCGATGGACTCTTCCAGCTCCTTTTGGAGTGCTCTACGAAGGTTATTAGTACAAGCCGTATGTGAAATACTTTTACCTTGAATAAAGGCATTGAGGGTTTCCCACAATATAGACTTTTTATGAATGGTCCAAACGCCATAATCTAAATCCTTTGGATTTAAATTTGATTTGGAGATCTAGAATCACTGTGGAATGGTCTGATACAGTTATCAGTGAATGTTAGGTGGAGACTATAGATGGGCTGAGTGTTTTATCCACGATGACATAATCTATATGAAAGAATGAACAAAGTGTAAGGGGGAAAGTATTCCCTAGGAGAGAAGTGTAGGAGTCGCCTTGGGTTAACGGAACCACAATGTTCCGTAAAGGCAGAGGGAGTCTTAGAAACCTTTGAGGGTGCATTATATCTTGGTCAGATCAATCAAGTGTGAATGTAAGTTTGTAAGAATGTAAGCAATGACACTGCTTAGAACTTCAGGAATGCCAAATCTGTTCTGGAAAGAGAAGTAACTTCACGTCAATTCATTCTTATAATGTTAAACAGGATGACCAGCCAGGATTCCCTGAGATATTGTGCAGATGTATGGAATGCAATTTTTTTTTTAAAGAACAAAATTAAAAATAAATTTGTTTTCACTTATTTTACTTGATTACTGGCAGCTATATCTCATAGCTTGTCATTTTTGTATGCGTATGTATTTCATTTTCCCACTTCCAGCTTTATCAGTTGCCAGTTTTTTTTTATATCATCAAGTTTTGACAATGTGGATTTTGAGTTGTGAACATTTTAATTCTGAGATGTTTCTTTTCCTGTCTCACAAAATATGAAACATCACTGTTTAGGAGGACACTAAAAAACTGCAATTATGGGTCAAGGTTTAGTGGCATTTGTCAAATTTGTCATTAACTTATAAGTACATATAAATATTTGTTATTTTTTAACGTCATTTAAGATCCTGAGTATCTTTAACTTGCTATAATAAACCGCAAGACGGCAATCATCAAAGTAAGTAGTCCTGTCCGATCGAGGAACAAACTCATAATACAACCGTAATACTACTGTCATACCGTTGTGGACATGAATGTGTGACCTCAAAATGAAGGTTATGTGTCCTAAGTCATCTAGCAGGTATTTGCCCCTGAGGGAGAATCCTGAGCAGGAAGAACACAGTGATCCAGTTCAGGTGCCACGTCAATTATTTTGTCCCCGGTAATAAAAATACAGTACATACATGTAGAGGAGCCGCAGCCAACTTCAAAGACAGAAATGTGTGTCAGGGCTGCCAATAATCTGTCAGCCAGTGTCAGGGCAAATTACCCCTGTCTTTATTCTAAAAGTCTGAATAAGAGAACTCACAAACATCACTTGTGGTATGCGTGTGAGACCGAGAGCAGGAGAGAGAAAGCTGCACACCTTGTTAATGATATACTTGCTGTCCTCTTTCAGGCTAACATCGTGCTCTCACCTTTTCACAAACAACTCATATACTGTGTAATGAGCACATGTAATTATGTGCATTAACCGTAGCAATTACACCTTGTATAACTGCATTCCCGCTATCCTCGTGTTTTTAATATTTCAATTCTGCATTGATTTTCTATAAATCTGCACCTACTACATGAAGCAGATATGATTTGGAACCATAACACGACAGACACTCAAATGGGCCAGTTTTTCTCTGATATTGAATTACACTGATTTGAATGTAATGATCCATCTCTATATGTGTATGTGATAATTCAGATGCCTTTTGCTTGTGCTTTACTAAATTTTTTGACATGTAAACAACAACATGTTGATTTTAAAGTCAACCCAAAAAAGAATAAACATTTAATTTGGTAGTATTTGCTAGTATTTTTAAGATGATCAACCCTGCATTTTAGTTAAATAGCATGAATCTGTCAGCACTATTGCTTGTGACTGTACATTGTTTGTGCTATTAGAGATACAGACAACACAAAGACCCGCTCATCAAAACATTGTTTTGTGGAACCACTAGTGGACAAAATTGCCAACATCTATAGGGGAACACAAAGTGCGCCCATGCATAATCATGTGGATTCTTCATTAGTCACATGAGTCGGTAGTGATGTAAGTCGTTAGTCAGTCAAGTTAATGTCCTTCACGCTCTTTTCCTCAACATTAAGTTTCCTAAATCTAACGTCATGTGAAGATGGAAGTTTATTTTGAAACTAGTTGAAACCCACACGGCATCCCTGACACGTCCAAAACTGACACTAGAGGGGTATGTAGAGCATCTTAGTTTGAAGCTTAGTGCCACTGACCGGTCGGTAATCGACGAGTCGGGAGTGAGAATATATTGATCTGTTCAATTCGAACATTACAGTAGTGGTCGTTGCGGACACACCTGGCGGAGATCTGCACTCTACTGAGTGCACCTACCTAGTTAAATTTGTTGATAGGCAACAACTTCTAGTAGCCATACTAATTATGACGGGAATGAAAGGAGGAAGTCAGGTAACATAAAGAGCGATGAACGACAGCGGTTTTGGTGGATGGATGGTTGAAACAACCACAAAACCTTCACCTAGGAGGCCTGTTCATGTCCCCTGTCAAATCCAAAGTTAACTTGTAGAGTGATTTAGTAAATTATGGTCCATTTAGAGTTAAATAGACCATAAAGCAGGGTATGCTTTAGGGCAGGCTTTCTGTGATTGACAGGTCGCTGCCACTACCAGAACCGTATCTGGCATCTCTACGGCCCTCCTCTGCCTCCCAAATATGGTCACACGATTTGTTGCAAAAGAACAATAACATGGCGGCAGTCATATTCCAAGATGGCAACGACAAAATTGTCGGACTCAAGGCTTAAAAACGGCAGTCCACAAACCAATGGGTGATGTCACGATGACTACGTCCAATTAACTATGTTAATGCATATGAATTTGAGCCAAGTGTAGCTGTAGCACCATGCAAAGCCATAGATTCTGGCAGGCATATCTTAAAATGTATTTTTGATTGATATCAACATCATACAGAAACTTCATTCAACGTCAACCTGCTTGCTGTTTGTCACTGTGTACTGGCAGTGTAGAAGATGTTACTGGGTCGTTAGGTTTTCATGCCAAGATTCAATGTGGGAAAGACCATCTCATGTTTTCAAAGGGTCCAGTCTGACAACTCAGATGCTACATACAAAAAGGTCATTTCTTGCTCTTAAGAGTTTCGTTAAATCTTACTTTGTATCACAGACTGTAAGCAGCAGAAGTGGGGAGTGTGTGTGTCAAAATGTATTTGTGTCATGTTTAAACCCACCTGTGTTCCCAGGGAAGTGTGTTTTGCTGATACACTGAAAAACGTCCAATCCTCTCTTTATTTGGTTTTCTTTCCCTCTCACCCGTGTTGTTACTGGATCAGGGGGGGAGGACACGTAAGAAGATATTTGTACAGTGGTGGAGAGAGGGAGACAGATGTTGAGAAAAAAGGAGCGAAAAGGGGAAGGAAAGGAGTTTGTACAGTATGTGAGAGAAAAGAGAGCTAGAGATGGGAATGACGAGACTCAAGATGTTCATTGGACCGATTCCTTCAGCAGTGGTTTAGACAATAAGAGAACGGAGACAGCGCAGCGTCAGACAGTCTTCCTAGTACGGTAAACCATGGAGATATTGCTGATATAGCTGATGTAGGTCTAGGTTCAAGGTGAATTTATTGTCATTGTACAACACAATGTTGCACAACAAAATGCAGTTGTGTTCCCTTTATGCTACAGAAGAAAAAACTAAAGAAAACGTTTGTTTGTTTTAGGTTTACTTCTGCAAAACTACTTGATTATGAAGCAAAACTGCTCTGTTGGGCATAGGAAAAGATTGTGATTTGGTTTACAAAGTATGTTTGCCATGTAACTGGCATAATTTAAAGTTCCTGTGGAACCAGTCCATTCTCCCGAAGAATTTAGGTCCAATTGGACGACGCAGAAGCACATTATTTATTTCCTCTACAAACCTTCAGTGCCAGCGCAGGAAGAGAGTGTACACACCGTGAACAAAAATCTCCTCTATAGAGGATGATAGAGACTAAATCTGAAACTAAGTGTCTTGTTCATTCTTGTTCACACAGTAGTGTAAGCTATTATATTGTGTACTTAAACAGCTCTCTAGGAAGCAGTGTTCTGATGTACGTTTCTGGGGCTTTTATTGTGAAGGGGAAAACGGAACGAGAGAAGGAGAGGAAATGTTCTGGTGAAGAGTGTGACGAGAATAATAAGTTGTTGCCGTCTTGTGCAAACTAACGGAGCATCGTGTTGTTGTTTTGTTAAGTATACGCTCAAGATAAACCCTCGGCTACAGTAGTTTTTTTTTTTTTTTTAAAACAACCACAATCTTTTCCAAACCTTACTGAACCACAGCAGACCAAAACCGTTCGTAGCATCCGCTTGGAAGCGGTCAAATGCCATCGACCTAAAGTCAGTGGAAGGCCGTAGAAAGACACATCTGACACCAGAGACCAATGTCAATTTGGGGTTTGAGTAATAGACTGCAGGGACCAGGGGATTGGAACCCCTGACCTGATTACGACTGCTCTACATCCGGCACCACAGCTGCATCATGAAGGTGTGAAAAAGGACCCTGTGGGTCAACTAAATTATTTATTGTTCTGTTGAAAAATTTACATGTGGAGGGTAACGAATTTCAAACTTGATGTCACTACAGAGGATTTCAACTTTTGATCCTAACATCTGACAAGATGCTCAGAGCTTGTAAACAAAATATAAAATTCGCGGCTTTTCGGAAATAGAATAGCACCTACTGTAGTTGTTGGCTGTCAGCTGATTGACTTTACATTCAATAAGATCTGACATGAACAAGATGTTACAGTTTAATTTATCCCGTGGGAAAATCTATTTAATGCTGAATGTTGGCGTGTTTTACCCAGGGACATACATCTGATTACACAGTTACATTGTGGGCAAAATGCTCGTTCCCATAACGTAAATCATTACATTTCATGGTGAAGACTTGGTTCAAGGTTAGGGTAAGGATAGTGTCAGGTTTAGGATTAGGCTGGTAGTAGTTAAAGTTTAGGTTAGGTCAAGGATAGTGTGTGTGCGTGTGCGTGTGAGAACATAGAAAGTCTGCTGCTCTGTACTGAGAAACAGGGTTACCGGTACAAAACAACAGCAGTGTGGAGCAGACATACAGGAGAGTCCCGCTGCATGTCAGTGGAAACCTGTGGTGGGGAAAATATTTGGCTCAGAAAAGACAGAGCTGCAGAACCCAACTAGACCCAGACCCTGTCCAACTCAGGACGGAGAAGAGAGAGGGAGCAGCCTCAGGGCAAATACTAGGCTGCCGGAGCGAGAAGGAGATATTTCTGCCCAAACCTGATAACCTGAGAGGACTTGATGTGCCAGGATTAGGGGAAGCTAAATTTCACACATAATTGCTCGGGTTTGGGTTGGGCTCAACCACCTTGTTGAGAGTGTGTGTGTGTGTATATATAAGTAATTTAGCAGTCAAAAACGAGCAATTGACTGTTTTGCTCATGGCTTGTGCTCAGGTTAATGTCTTCAGGATGGAGTCAAGCAAGGACGTACTGGGAATGGAATAGGGCTCTGGACTTTTTGACTGATCCACCAGACCGATACACCACCACCCCACACAACCCATGCAAAGACAACTGAACAATATTTATCACAACAACTTCAGTGAAATAGATGTATATATAAATATAGGCACAGCATTGATCCAACTTTTTCAGTCCCGATACAAATACCTGGGTGTCGGCCAATACCAGTGGCGGGCCGTCAGGGCCTGCTAAGCCTTCTCTGCTTGCTTAAACAGAATCACAAAGTTTATAGCTATTTAATTTTTTAATTCTTTAATTTTTTTTATTTTCATTTTTAGGTAGAAAATCCACGGCCCGCCACTGGCCGATACCGAGTACAGATCAGATACCAATGTTTAACGAATACAATGTGTGGAAGTGAAGGTAATATTATTTTATGTGGAAGGCAAAATTTAGGCGTTCTCTAACTTTGTAAAACAAAATGTGTAAATGAATACAAAGATATGCATTTACTGAATTGTCATGTATTATTAAAATAACAAATTGTACAAGTAAATTGTAAAGCTTTTAAGGGAACTGCTCTTATCATGGAGTTTGAGGTGATTGAAAATAAAACATTTTAAAAATATTTGTTTAAATGTGCGTCATATCTATTACGTTGCTGTCAAACGCCTTTCCCTGCAGGTGGCTAATCATGATTTGGAGAGCCCCGCCCTCTCTAAACTATCAACAGATAAATAAATGAAAAGAAGAGTCAGAGAAAAATATAGTTTAATTCTATGTGAACGTATTCATTTTCTTTCACTGCCAACGATGCTGGCTTACCTGTATACTTTATATGTGGCGAGAAATTAGCAAACAACAAAAGATGTAATGTTGAAAGACACTCCCAGAATAAACGCACAGCATTTGCTGAAAAGTATCAAGCTGCAGATGAGCAAAGAAGAGCGATTTCTCAACTGCTGCAGCAAACTGAGCAAAGTAAATATACTTTCACGAAGTGGATCAAGTCTCCAAACTCAACTACTGCTGCTAGTTCTGTGGCAGCTCATGAGATAGTGAGGCGTCCGTTAGTAAAAATATATCCGTCCTCAGGAGCGTTTCCAAACTCCTCTGTTTGCGGTGATCTAAAACTCTGGCGTAGTGTTGCCGCTCAGTGTAAACGTAGCAAAAGATATGCGTTTTTAAATGGAAACCTCACGTAGGGAGGACAGGGATCGAACCTGCTATCATGTGGTTACAAGACGAAAACTCTACCACATTAGCCATTAATATCGGGAGGACTCAAGGTCTGCATAGTTGTGGGTTGACCTCAATGTAGGCCGACACATGATAGTGTATTCTTTTCTCCTTATAAGTGTTTGATAGTTATAATAGGTAAATTAGCAATACAATGTCATAAATGGTCTTTATTCTTGTTCTATAATTTCATAAATACAATAAACTATAGTTTTTGTATATATAATATGACCTTATATCAAACTTTATAACGTGTGATATCAAATAGCTTTTACGGCTCCAGACAAATTTTATTTGGTGACAAATCGGGCAAAATGGCTCTTAGGATAGGAAAGGTTGCTGACCCCTGAAACAGACGGACGTAATCCAGGATGGCGATCGCGAAATTGCCAAACGTGAGGCTTCAAAACATCAGTCCACAAACCAATGGTTGACGTCACGATGACTACGTCCACTTCTTATACACAGTCTATGGTTTAACCCTTGAGAAATCGGCTCCAGAGTTTAACGTAGCATTTTATTTGATTTACTTTCGGTTTGTTTGTTCAGTCATGCACCCTTGATAGAACACACAGAGAATTTTCCAACAGAGGAGTATGAAAAGGATGGAAAAGTGACTGACCAGATGATTTGCCAATCATATGTGAGGTTGGTTGCACAGACAGTCAACGATGGTATGTACGTCTTAGTGTCAGCTAATCTCAAAATCAAATATCGAGAGCAACGTTTTCGGCAAACACTGAGAAAATATTGAAATGCGCCACCCAGGAGCCTGGAGTCAGTTTTCTTGACACGACTCCCAACAGTACGTCGCGTGCCAGTGGTTCAGGTCCAACTTGAAATGTGATACAGGGGTCATAAAATACTGAACTTAAGAATGGTGTGGAAGATTTGGGGAACAGGAAAATGGTTAAGGTATTTATCATGTAGGTGGTCTGCTTTAGTGTGACTCTGAGTTTTGGGGTAATGGTCCAGGGCGCCAAAAGAACACTTAAGGCGCAGGAAGAGTGCCACGAAGGAATGCACACAGGCTTGTTTGAGTCTGCAGAACAGGGCAGAGCTCTTAACTCATGTAAGTGAACTGGATTCAGAATGTTTGAAGGAAACAAACCGCAGTATATGGCAAAAGAGTGCAGAAATTAACATTTCTGGTGAAGCTTCACAGTTGGACTCTCCCTCTTCTACGTGCTCTTTCTGGCGTTGCTAAACATCAATGAAACACACTCTTCCAGATTCATCATCTTATCAATTAAAGAATTAAAAACAAAACAGATAATATACAGATTGATACAAGAATAGTACATCAATTTAAAATCAGGCTTTACTTGGATTCTCTGTCAAATAAAAAAAAAAAGCTGACATTTAGGGTGCAAGGTCTTTCTTTCTGGCCAATCAGAGCCCTCTAATTGATCAGATCTACACACGTGAGTGAGGTTCATTTGACCAGTGCGGCCGTACTTCTCTGCATGGTTGAGGAGGGAAAGTGAAACAAGGAACACACGTTTCACTTCACAGAAATATTCGGGCCAGTAGATTCTTGACCTTGCCGAACATTGTAGTAAGTCCTGGGTAAGATAAATTGTTTTTAAGTTATTGTTTTGAATATTTACTGTGAACATCCAGATGCTTAGGGATTTTAGTGAGAATACAATAATTTTATTGGTGCCATTTGGGTTCTGCTCAGTATTACATTTGTTCAATAAAAGAATGGAGATAATGTCCCCCCCATGTGTTTAATTCAACAATCAATTAATTGTATTTTATTAGAATACTGAAAGCAGCAGAAAGGTAGAACTTAGTACACTTAAATATCAGTTTATTTATCTAAATTAATATTGTTTACACAATCTTCAGCGTTATTGCATGGCCCGTATTTTCCTCATATGGTGAAACCCTCGTGGTTATATATTAAAGCTCAACCACAGAACAATTAATCTGATGTTCAATCCTCTTTTGTATTCAGATTATCACATGAGCCATGACAAAAAAAATGAAAAAGGCATGAGGGAGGGGAGAGGATGAGTGGGTGGGAGTGGGAATGGGAAAAGACAGACGAGACAGTGCGATATGTTGAAAATCTCTCTGCAGACGTCTCTTCCTCCAGCATGGATTTATGAGGACCTGACCAATGTGGGAAACTTCTAACCGGGCTTCCAACTGGATTCCTGCTCTCAGGGCTGACCGCTGGAAAGAATGGGTTTGAGGGAAAACAATCATATCCATCTACAATATACATCTCTGTATACTGTATTATGTATTGTTTGTAAATGGATCATGGATTGTTGGTGCTTCCTAATGCTAGTTCAGTTTTTGACAATAAAACAGCTTGTGACTCAGTTCTGTACTAGGATCCAGCGTTCTTAGCTATAGCTAATACATTTATTTATTTGTAGTCCAAGTAATCATGAACCAGGAAGTATAAAGACTTAAAAAAAAAAAAAAACACACACAGGGTGAAAACAAATGGGTGAAAACAAAACTTTACCCTGGAATCTGTTTTTCGTGTCCCATGTCATGAATAATCTGCCGTACTTAAGTAACACCACTTCTGTATTTATTAGTAGTTGTGTTGCCTTAACCTAACTAAGTTGTTTCCTGTGAAGACGGAAGTTTATTTTGAAAAGACCGTAGGCAGACTGTACGGGCAGGAATTGACTTGTGTTTCTGGATTTCCGTAGGAAAAAAATGCATGAAAAATCACAAATAACTTTTTTGAATCGTTGTGTACACTAACTGTACAGCAGACTAAACTTAATGTATTCTTGGTGAACAGAGTGGAGTGTTTAGCAGCTAAAGATGCATGCCTCTTTTTTTATTCTGTTTACAACTGTGCTATAATGTATGTCCTGGTTCAGCCAGGACTAGTTTTACTTATTCCTCGGAAAGCTCATTTTGACAAGCAAGTTACACAGGTTCTGTCAAGTGCTGCACAAACTGCTGTCAATGTCCCACGAGTGTCTATGTAGGGCTGATAATGCAAAATACTTAACAGTACAGTCAATGACTTTCCCGTCAGTGAGATGTTTACACCTCTTTGTTTGTTTGTAATAAGTCAATGTTAACATAAACCAGGATAAAAATGTCTTCCCCCTAGGCCCGCACCAATGGAACCAAACTATGGGTGTGGAAGCTACTAAATAAGGTCCAGAGGGTAGTATTTTAGATGTATGAAGAAGCTTTGCAGATTGAAAGTAGTAAAATGAAGTCAGCAGAGTAAGGCCATCATAGATTTGCAAATATTTAGCCAGTGGGCAACCTCAGTTCATCTTCATTTAAGCGGCACACTATCCAGTTTAATTAGTCCCTACAGAGGAGCTTGTTTTCCACTTTGTTAGTCTTACTGCCCAAAAGGTGACACAAAAAATCTACTTTGCCTCTCGGAGTTACATGTCTTTTATCGTCCATGTGCCGATAACCTTAAAAAACAGTGCTTTCATGTTTAACATCTTATTTCTGGCAGCACTGTGGCATTCTACATCATGTCAAGTCATGATCCAAACTACACACAAATACCACATTCCACATGAGGAGTGTTTCAGTGAGATTATTATATGTCATCTATGAGACATCCCAGGATGAACAACGCACAGCAGGCGTGCCAGACACAGCATTTTTAGCAAATATAAATTATCTTGAAGTGGACATTGACCCAAGAGGGAAAACTCTGCCGTCTGAAGTGTATTAAATCTAAAAATATAAGGGAACGAGACATGCTTGCTCTCCCTAGGAGGCTACAGGTCATCAATACATCATATTTATGTTGGTCATGTACATCCTCAGCCTTTGTGGAAAAGCAGAGCATCGTCATGAGAGCAATAACGTGTTCATATTTATATCTGTACCCAGTCTGTTCTGTTTTCTTCTACTCTGATGAGAACGGACAAGACCCAAACCTCCAGTGCTAACGTGGAATTGTTAATGCTAATAGACAAATTAGTTTGTGGTAGCGCCAGGAAGTTTGCCATAACATACTTGAGATTGGCCCTCTAAATATATTGAGCTTTCAAGTTTTTCTAAAGGAAAACTGCTTGAACAGCTTAAAGCAGGCTGAACATTGTCACCCAGTGAGTTTGTGACACTGTTTAAGGTTGTGTTCTGAGAGCTGGCATTTGAGTTGGTAATATGTAAAAGTAGGTAGTGAGTACCAGTGTGTGTGGTCCAACTATATCTAAAGACAGACGTGTTTCTAGCTGTTCTGAATGTCCATACTGGAAGTAAATAAATGTGGAGACTTCAGTTGCACAACTGCACATTCTGGTATTCCCAGGTCCTCTCAAGCAACATGTCAGTCGGCAACCGTTATTTAACAACAGCACCTGCCCATCCACAACACAGCTGTGGTTTGGTTTGCCTGCACCTTCCTCCAGACCTCTGACCCATAATCCTTGACCCTGACCTTGACCTGTCACCCCAGCCGTGCCTCGTTCTTCCCTACGTGACAGTGGATGATCACCTGTTTTCTGCAGATTCAGAAGGCAAGAAGTCCCCCATCCTGTGGGCCTGAGGGAGGCTGCACGGCAGCACATTAAAGTATGCACCCATAGACACACATATGTCCACACTGACAGACATGTATCCCTTCACCTTGAGCTTTATAAACTGCCCATGTTCCAACATAAACAACCATGGAAAGATAATACAAGTCATGTGCAAGTCATGCAGAGTTTGGGCATCTTCAGAGGAGGACAGCGCTATTAGTAGGAGTCAAAGGTGAAGGAAGAAACAATGTGAATAGCAAGATAGCAAATGCTTGACCTTGAGACAAACAGTGACAATTTGAACTTAGGTTCAGGGTGAAGTAAGTAGTAAGTAGCCTGGGATCTGTACAGGAGCAGGAAACCTTAGCCGGACAGCCTAGGGGCTGGACGGGGCCCGGGCCGGGATACCTCAGGTAGAAGACCTTGGGGCATGGCAGACATACAGAAACTCTCTAGAGGGGGACCAAGATGCCGGAAGCCCCTCTGAGAACTGGCAGGAAGACGACCAGACAGGCAGAGCATCACTGAAGACAACCTTGAGGTTGGCAACGTAGGCGGGACCACTCTGGAACACATTGACAGAGACAAGACCGCCCACAGGAAACAAGGAATGTGTTTTTGCCGGACTGGGAATCAGGAAGGTCTGTTGGCCAGGCCTCCGACTTGGAATCAGGAACTTGGATCAGCAGGACCTGGAACTGGAAATGAGGAACCGTTGTCTGCTGGGTGTTGATTGTGGAGCTGGACTGCATAGACTTTGTGTTGCTTGGCAGCTGAGGCTTGTGTCTTCCAAGGCCTTCAGTACCTTCTAAAGCGTCTACCCCTAGATACCAAAGTAATATTGCCAGGCGAGTTCCCCAGAAAAGGAAACTGCTCAAAGTCAACAGGGTCAGGATCAAACAAGAGGCTAGTGGGCCATGGTGCATGTTGAAAAATCGCATGCTGGAGGCTAGCCAGTCGGGGTGCTGGCTGGAGGCTAGCAGGCTGCAGGCTCGGGAACCCAAGGCTAATAGACTGTGCGATTAACTGTATAACCATTTGTTTTAAATGGTCCACTTCTTGCCACAATTGTCTCGACTGAACTGACAGAAATTATGGGCAAAACTACAAAATACGATCCAAATGCAACAAACCCAAATCTGCTTTAAAATGACCCCTTTCCCTCTAACCTTCAAGGAATGCAAGAGTAATTCCCTTTGACGTACAATGTACATGTTCATCGTTCGCCCCCACCACTGACTCTCCAGTGTGTCACAGTGCAACCTTTAATGGAGAGTTTTTTTGTTACATGGGCTTAGATACTGTCCAAAAGTCTTTCCATCCATTTAAGAAAGACGTAATGAGGGGAAACTCTGTTTTTGTGTGAAAGAGTTTCTTCTGTTAGCGGGCACCGGCAAGGACGTCAAGAGGCCAGCGTCACAGCTGAAGGGTGTTAACCGCCGCTGCTCATCACTTCAGCTCAGGAACTAAGTGATTTCACTGACCATCCCCTGTTCAGCCGTCATCATTTCATCATCTTCATGGCCGTCATTCCTGTCATCGTTCCGGAGGGAGAGCGCGGTCAAATCAACTCCACATGAGCTCACTGCTGTGCCTGCACGTGACACGGTTACGGACCACCGCACTCACACGCACAATTCTCCTGCCCGTGCCTAGAGACATAAGAAAAAGAGTATGCATGTTTTCACTGTTGCCAGGGGAAACAAGGCTCAAACACAGAGAAAAAGAGAGCGAGGAGTTTGACAAGCGGTTCATTTTTCTCCCGAGCTCACATCCTCCCTCAGCAACCACACACACATTCATTCATTCAAACCCAGCCGTACATTCTATGCATACACCAGCGCAGAACATGAGCCAGGCCGGGCGCCCTCTCGGCTTCCACGATCCCTGGAGAGTCGCAGGCGTGTCCAAGGAGTTTTTTTTTCTTTTTGCAGAACTTAGGGTATTTTCCAGCGCTGGCCTCCTCTCCATTAGCCTGGCTGGTCTACAAAGAGGCTCTGGCAGTAAATCCACTGCTCAGCTTGTTATGGCGCAACAGCTCTGACAAGGAAGAAATGTCACAGGGCCCCGCTGCCAGACCACAGAGAACGGCTGGCTAAAGACATGAACAAGAGCCAAGAGGGGATTCCTGCAACACACACGTCACCACAGTGGAGGTGGGGAGCTGTGGAGTGCGTGCGTATGTGTGTGTGTCGGGGGGTGGGGGGGGGGCATTATGGATCAAAGCCAGGCCAGAGCATTTTCCTATGTGATGTCTGTGAGTCCATGTTTGAGGTGTTTGTTTTTTTACATTTCTATCAGTAAAAAAAGACTTGTAAAAAAAATGTACTCATCAAAAACGTTGACCTATAATACCTGCCCAGAACCCGAGCTGAAATAAACTGAAATCATCATTTGATTGGACTATTTTCTATTAATCCACATTCGTGCTCTATTCAATCAAATTGTTTCAACTGTATCGTTTCTGTTTCTGTACCAGGGCAAGAAAACATCACTCATACACAGACAGGAGCCTTGACTAATTTCCAACACCTGTCCACAGGAGGCTTTTTTTTTTTAAATAGAATAAAAAAGAGAATACATCCACAGATACATACATAGATACATACACAAAGTAAAAGTATGAGGGTGTTGTTTTTCTCTTAACCATGATTTAAGACCTTTATTAAAAACCTTAAAATCGTGTTGCACTTTCAGTTCTGTTGGGAGACGGTTCCATTGCTCTGCTCCTCCAACAGAAAAAGCTGACTGACCAAATGAGGTTCTGCGCATTGCAACCCGGCAGTTCCAGTTCACTGAGGCCCGTGTGTTGACTGTAGAGTGGTGTGCTGGTGTCTTTTAATAAATTCATTCAGCAGGGAAGGAGCGTTACCATGTAGGCATTTGAAAATAAGTTTTAATCTTGAATCATTTATGAAGCTTTCAAAGCTGAACATGTTGTGTTTTTTCAAGATCTGACAGTGGTGCCACCTCATTGTTTTTTTGTCCATTACTTTTAATGTCTGGTTATACAGTGATATGATGGGTTGTATGGTTGTTTGAGAGGCTTGTGACCAGGTAGTGATGCAGTACGATAGCTGTGAGAATATCATGGCATGCATGTAAAGCTGAGCTGTGCTGAATGGCAGATACTGTCTAATGAATCTGAAGCAGTTGAGATTCGATTGAACTTTTTTTACTGATGTTACGTACTTGTTTATCAAATCTTAGATGTGAGTCTAAGATGATTCCTAAGTACTTGACATTGTCAAGCCACTTTCTACTTTCAGTTAATAGGTGTGAGGTTAGGTTGTTGTTCAGCCAGCAGTTATGGCTTTAATGTCAGTTGGTAAAATATAGTTTGCCTCTTGTGACAGTTCGTAGTGCCATATTGGTGACGCTTTACGGCCTTTCGGAAGGCAGCAGATAATGAATCAAAGCATTTGACGTGCACAGATACTGGAGATGGAACAGATACCTGTTCCATCTCCAGTATCTGTGCACGTCAAATGCTTTGATTCATTATTCAACCGTATTGGAGACTGGCGCATTTAAAAACTGTTCACACAGCTCCATTGAATATAGTGATTCAATAAAAAAAAGGACTGCAATTTCTGATCCCACCCCGTGCTCAGGTGTGCCAACGGAGCCTGACCACGAAATTACCGAAAGTGTTTAGAAGGTTCCTGGCGCACTCTGCGAAGCGCACTTGACTGTGATGTTGGCTTCATGGAAATAGAGCCTGCTGTGTCCTTTTGTGTACACAGAGCATCAGCTAACCATCGACTTGTGGAGGTAAGGAGTTAAAAAAAAGAAGTTCTGAGCTGAGGAAAGTACTGACAGCTGCTGATTCTGAGGACAGACAGGATGGACATCTGAAACACGATGCATCATTAATAACATATTGAATTAAACATCACACGAATCAGCCCGTTTTTTGTCTGTATGTTTAACAATTATTTTCTTAAATCACATAAGTTATCAGTTATGCATTTATTTTTCTCTGCATGAGAAAATGAACGTGTGGCGTGACAGATTAAGAAGAGTGTTGAGTCTCACGGCTGATGCGTGAGAGTGGGCAGCCACATGAAACATATGTTCAGGATACGGGGTTAGCTGGTAACAGCACAGTCCTTTTAAGATGGTTTTGCTGTTTTTCAAGTGAAAACATTTTGTTGCGTTTGAGTTAAATTGTACAGGATAGAACACATTTTTTATTTTTAGAAGTTTAAATGTTTTGTTTCAACTATGCTTTGATCAATGTGTTTCAACACACAGCAGCTTCCACGGTATCTCCTGGGTATTCCACCTGATGAATGTGAGTCAAATAATCTCTCTCCTTTTTAGCTCTGGTTTTGGTCTCCACCAACTCCTGAGAAAATGATCCATCTCTGTTCTCTGTGTGTTTGTCTTTAGAATCAACACCCTTCACATTTCCTATACTTAATTAATGTATCGTACATATAAGAATATCGATTTGTGAAGCTTTATCATACAGTATTGAATTGGACAGGTTCGCAAGTAATGGCAGCTTGTTACAATTCTTTTTTCCCCCCAGGCTATATTGTTTAGTGCAGCAGTTACAACTCCGCCAACATGCAAAGGGAGAATGCCATCCCACATATGGCTGCGGTCGGTTTTATTGCACCATTCCACCTAAAGCTGAGGTGATCACACTTTGGAGGCGGAGGGGAGCAGAAAGAATGCATTAAGGAGAGATATTTTACAACACAGATCCTAGTTATTCATGTTTTGGAACTGGACCATGATGACTGTTTTAGCAATTGCTGCACTCACGCACCACATCCACACGCGCGCACACACACACACACACACACACACACAATGGGTGCTGAGTTACTTCCATATTCCTCCCAGCGGTTGGATCGGTGTCCAGAAGAGATTCAACAACCACGATATTTATTATTGCTCTGCGTGTCCGTGGGCTCTCGGGGCTTTTGTCCAGCCCCGTTCTGTTAAATAATCTCATTTGTCTCTGGCAGGGACGGATCATTACCAGAGCCCCGAGCACCCGGGAGAACTCGAGAAAGGTATTTCTCACTAGCGGTGACTCCAGATGCTGAGGAGCATTTCTCAGATTCACTGTAATCACTGAATGGTGGCTAGATGGGACCGCTTTGGCCTGAAAAAGGTTTAAACTGGCAGGCTTTTGATTCTAATTTACCACCAGTTTGTCTTGTTTGCATGTCCGTATCATGGATGCATGAGTTTTAGTTTATTCATTCCAGCGTTGCCACTGTTGATTTTATTGATTCCTAATCGGGTTTCTTGTCAAAGATTTTAGAAGAAAAGAAAAAATCACCATCAGCAGTAATTCTAAAACACACCACCAAAAATGTAAAAACGAGATTCTGAAAGCATGTTGCTGAACAAATTCCCAGTCTTTCAGTATTTAGAACAGGTTCCAATTCAAAATTTGCTCCCCCTTTCTTTCCTTTTATGCTATTTTTATTTTAAGTATAAACAAGGCTTCTTAAATATTAAAACCTATGATATGAGCAACAGCATATGGTTGAATGAGGGCGAGATATGAGGCTGATCCATGTGTGCGCACGCTATTTTTGACTTTTGTGTGCACGTACACTTTTAGTATGAATCCTACGCACAGTTTTATAAATGAGACCCCTAGATGTACTCATACCAACAAAGGCTCTTGCTCATTATTTCTCTTGCTGGCTGATAAAAAGCGTTGCATAATAACACTTCAGGTAAGATATTGTCACATTTGAGCATGGAACATAGCTAAGTAAGCTAGTTAGCTAGCAAGCCAAGGTAGCAGCTGCCCTGGTGTCGTGCATTAGTGCAAGATGAGAATGCTGTCTACTGATCTTTTTTGTCTTTTAAATTGACAAACATCAAATGTGGAACACAAATATTTTATACTGTACATATTTTTTTTTCGAAAAAAGTTCCCTTGGAAGAGTAAATGTAACACAAGTCTTCTGTATTTGTGAATTTGCCTTTCTTTCAAAAAATTCTGATTGTGTTTCAATAATTATGGTAGTAGTATTATGAAATAAGTTTCTAAACATTGCTGCATTACATGCATTTGTGAGGTTGTGTTGGTTTTCGGTCAATTGACAAAACCTCCATGATATGTTCTGAGAGTTGAAAATACTGACTGCACCTGCACCCACTCGCATGCATGAGTGTACACTGCATAATGTTAGTGAACGTTATTTCCTGAATTCTAGTTTGTGGTATAAGTGCACATTTTAACAGGGTTTTTATTATCCAAACAATTTTAACGTTTATTACATATGTAAATGTTTGAAAATGTGATTTAAAAAGTTAGGTTCTGTGAGAGACGATGATCCAACCTCCTTTTTGGATCATCGTCCATCCTCATGCTTGAACAAGGCTGTTTTCCTCTGGTTTTGAAACACTTAAACCTTGGCAATGAAATATTTTCACCCTACAGCAGCGATACGTTGGTACATGCATCCAAGATGCTCACAAATCTATGCAGCAGTCTTGTATTACTCACTGTCTGTGCACACACACACTCATGCAGCTCAGAGGCAAGTCATTGGTGGTGATGGGAAATATTAATCCTCCCTCATGTGTAATTGAATTAATTGCTCGTCTGTTGTTTTTTCAGTTCTAGTGTGTGTGCCTTCCCTGTCTAACCCGACAGGGACAGAGGCGCCTGCTGCCATCACAAATACATGCCGCTTGTTGCATGCAACACAACAATTGGCACACACACCGTGTATTTGAACTGCAGCCAGAGCTTCGCGTACGCTGATTGTTGTGAGTGTTTGCCAAGCAGTAAAATGTGGGCCCCGCTGGTACTTTACTCTGTTGGCTCTTATAGAGGAGTCTATAGGGTAGGGGATAGACTTAATGTAATGCTGTCTGAAACAGCCGTTTTAGGTTCTGCATAGACATTGACAAGCGATGGATTTTATGTATGGCTGTGTTGGGCCTGTTGGCACATTCCATCTTCAAAGATGTACTTTCTTCTTTGTTTTATGTTAAGGAACTATTCAGAGATACCCTCTTTTTGTTTTCTGTCTTCCCCACAGCCGGATGAGACATCGTGAGAGGTTTTGTAGGAGACTCATTTGGTTTTCACTCCACTTCTGCTAGAAACCCAGTAATCTGAATGTGTGAAACTACATACACATGTTTATATTCCTCCAATGTTCGCTGATGTTCTAACTCCATGTCTTTTTTTTTATACGGTATATCTCTCAGAGATATCAAGAACATCATGATGAATGATATACCCTGACAGATGTGAATTTAGACCATTTTGAAGCTTTGAGTTTGGCATTTTGGCTGTCGCCATCTTGGAATTGGAATATTGTTTTTTTCAATCAGTGAACAGAAGTGACCATATTTGGACTGAAAGAGTGACGTAGAGATAGAGACAGTGCATGCGGTTCTGATAGCAGTCATGACGTGTCAATCCCAAGGTAGTCCCGCCGTAAAGCATGAATTGCTATATGCGCTATATTATTTTAAATTGGACAATAATTTACTAAATGAACATCATGCTGAAGGAATAAATCAAGTGAGAACTAGAGTAATTTTTCTCATACAATCAGACTTATTTTTTATCAGTCGCCCTCTGATGGACATTAGAAAGAGTGCAAGTTTAAAGCTCTTCCACATTGCCTTTACTTTTCAGAACCGGAGGTTGCTGCCTGCATGCTGTAAACTAACTTTTAGTTATAGCTTGCTAGATGGACATCCCAATCATCCGAGTAGATGACCACATCATCTGCATACACCGAGAAACCTTCCAGCTGTCCAACTGCCATGTTATCAGATATGAGCACAAGCAGGTAAGGTGACACCCAGAAAATTCATTGTCAATACCATTATTGAGCAGCTAAAACCTTCACTTAATGGGTTTAGAATCCCCAACATCTACATCCCGCTCAATCAAATGTGTAATAAGCCAAATGGCTGAATAAGCAATCCAGATTCTGCATAAAAAAATCTGAATCTTCAAGATGGCCATAAAGTACATGTCTTGGCCTGAAGGGCAATGTCAATAACAAACTGAAGTGTATTATGTTATTGTAGCTTTGTTAGATTCTCAAGAATCTGCATGTATTTGAGATATCACTCTTTGTGAGTGGAGTCCCCTTTTTAAATAATTGAGCACAAGACGTGTGAGTCAAATACAGTCAAACTGAAACCCTCCTGATCGGTTTTGCTTTCATTACTTAAAGCTGTGATTCAATCTTGCTCGAAAAGATAAAATCATAAAACTGTGATTCAACTACTTCGTCCAAAACAGGACAGAAAAAGAAAATAAGACCTGATTAATGTGTTGCATCAGATGTGAATGGATAAATGTAACCAAATGTGGTTGAGGTAAACTGTTTTTCTTTCATATTACATGTCCTTTAAATTATTAGCCCAATCTTCTGACAGTTTATCACTCTTCAGGAGTGTTTCACATTGTCCAGTGTCATGCTATAATAACCTGACTGTTCACCACAGATACAATCATCAAGGAGAATCTCATGAATAAGATAAGGACTGTTTCTCAGCTATTTTACAATTAAGGCTAAACAATCTCCCCCCCCTCAGATTTAAACTGACTTCATCATGTTCTTGTCACTTTTAGTTTATTTGGCTGATGTTGCCTTTTATCTCTTCTCTTCTCGAGATTCATGATGTATTTAGCTTTCTCTAAATGAACCTTCCTGATCTTTATCTCCAAAATGAAAACGTCTGACGGGTTAAGGGAAAAGGCAAGGGAGGAAAGTTTAGACTGGGGCTAGATCTTGATTCATGTTGGTCATTGATGTGTCTCCGCTGTCATCGGTCAGCACTCCTTCACAGCTAGATGATGCTCCGTCGTATTGCTCTGAAAACAATGGGACTGCAAACCAGATGTGAGAAGAAAGAGAAGAAAAAAAAATCTTGAGACGCAACATCCATGTTGTTTTTGTTTTTATAGTTTTGCGAGACGATCCGTGATGATTCATTCTGTCGCTAAATGATTGGGTCTGTTGCTAAAATGTAATCACAATACGATTGTTTCTGTTTACGCAGCCGGTTAATACGCCATTAAAAAAGGATGTAACGTACTGTGAATCCCAGCTGAGCTAAGAGACACTGATTCACTCAGTGGCAATGGTGATTCAGTTTCCTTATAATCTGTATGCACTGCCAGGTTGAGTTGTGAAGTATCAGTCTGAAAGGAAAAGTCATTTTTGAGTCAAAGACCAACATGCACCAGACGATCAGAAAGAAGAAAGTATCCTTTATTAATCTCCTTGGGGAGAACAACATTTAGCCCATCCTTAATTAAGGAGCAGTGTGCTGACCTGTGAGCAACAAGAGGTTCAAAAATTAAAAAAAAAACTGCATAATGATGCCAGAATACTGTGATATGAATGAGCCTGTTGTGAACTTCATATCCTGAATATGATGAAAATACCATAACATTTCAAACCAGCATAGCAGTGTGATATTGTGTGTTATTAACACGATTAATGTACAATGTCGATCTGTTTATTATGGAGGTCACCTCAGCAGTCCTGCGGCTCCTAATGTAAAACCTGACACACCGTCATGTAACAGTAACAGACTCCCACTTTTAATCTCACCCTCTCTTTATATATATATATATATATATATATATATATATATATATATATATATATATATATATTGCAGTATTCATATTTGTTGTGTATATTGCATTTTTTATATTGTATTTAATATTTGTTGTGTATATTGCATTTTTTATATTTTGTTATTTAATATTTGTTGTGTATATTGAATTGTGGTTATTTTGTTATTAAATATTCATATCCAGCACCGTACCAAAACACACACAACAAAGGATTTTGCTGCACATTCTAGATTATTATCTTTCTTATCTTGAATACTTCACGTACACACACCTAGTTATTCATGTTTTGGAACTGGACCATGATGACTGTTTTAGCAATTGCTGCACTCGCGCACCACATCCACGCACGCACGCACACGCACACGCACACACACACACACACGAACACGCACACCCACACGCACACACACAAAAGGGAGAGTGAAAGGAGATTTTTAAAGATTTAAAAGAAAACATTAAAGATAAAAAGAAACATGATTTGAATATTATGTATACTTAAATGTAATTAATGGTTTGCTGGTCCTGTGCCTCTGGCTGTAGAAAACAAGGAGATAAATACATTATTCATCCATAAACATGATGGATTTAGTAATATTACAATTACTTTAATTTTTTGCATTTAGTAAATAGTTGTGACTTTTGACTCGTTGAACTTTTAAAGTAAAGGGTCATTTAAATATTTTTCGACCTTGATGCTATTCCCCATGTTCTTTTGACCAAGTGTCTGAGAAGTCTTGTTCTGACATTTTTCATCGCAGCCACATTGTTGAAATCAGCTAAATATTCAGCCGTGGCATTACATGTATTTTAGATAACGCTAATCTATGCTTTCTGTTCTCCAACAAAGAGAGAAAAAAACATTGTATTTCTCTGTAGGGTTCTTTCCATAATGTCTAATAACAATCTGAGCCTGTCGGCGGCCAAATTACAGTTTTTTTTCGATTGCTAAACGACAGTGGGCACAACTGGAGTCACATGTTACGGCGTAACTGCAGCGTTCTCCTTCAATACTGGACCCATTTAAAAGATGTATTCACCATTAGTTACTGAGACAAAAAACATTGGAAATATGGTCCAGGTTCAAAAATACTAAAGAAACCCTTTAACCTGAGACTTATAGATTCATTTGAGCCTTTCTTTAAACTGCATAACAGTGGCTTTGTCTCACCTGTGGTGAAAAAGAGCACAAATAACAGATTTTGAGCAGTAATCTTGTTTGTCGTAACTACTGGGCTTACACGTGCATTACTCTCTCTGTTGTGTGTGTGAGTGTGTGTGTGTGTGTGTGTGTGTGTGTGTGTTCATTTGCAAGCTGAGTGTGTCTTGCAGGAATGCACTGGCTGCAGTCTAGACGGCTGATCCCCGTTCGTCCACTCCCAAGATCCAAAAGACCCAAACTGTTGCAACACTCTAAAGTTTCCTCAAAAGTGGTTGACATTGTCTGAATAAAAAAGAAGTCCACTCAGACTTGATCAAAGCCATTCCATGAGCTATATAAACTGACCCATTCAAAGATATTTATTCCCTCATGGTAACCATGTTTTTGTTCCCATGCGCTCACAGAACAGCTGAATTGCTTTTTTCCCACATTAAAAGAGATTAACTTGCCGCAGTCAGCTTTCATTTTGAGAGTTACCTGCAAACATCTCCTCCTACGTGAACCGGCAACCCTCTGTCGTACACCGGTAAGTTATCATACTACGTCATTTTTAGGAGACCGGACTGGACCACTCGTGAACCATGTACAATATTGTGACGCCCTAACTCCAATCTTCATTACCAACTCGTACGACTCTGCCACTGCATGGCCGGTTTCTCTCCTTCCATTTATGCACAAAACACATTCCGAAATATGTTAATGTCTGAAAAACAGAAACTAAACTGTCACAGAACAAGGGTGACGGGATATCTGAATCAAAAATAAATTGCATCATCACTACAATTTAATTTAATTTAGTGGTTAATTTAATATAAAATACAAATACAAAAATAAGTGTGAGTAAGGCATAGTTATTGTCACTAATAATTATTGGTTAAAATAAAAAATAAAGAACATACTATGAAAAAGCATTCTTAGTTTCTAATTTAACTCATGATTTGTCCTCTAGAATTATGCTTTGTATTAAAGGTGCAGTGTGTATAATTTGGAGAGATCTTTATTCTTATTTTCAGGTGATTATAGACTACAGAAAACATTATATTTAATTTCACCCCTTTAGATTCATTAGAAACCCCTCAACGTTACACACTGCTTTTGTCACCTTTACAAAAGTCACATTTGTTGAATACGGAGTCATAATCCAATCACACTGGTGTGTTGTAACGAAAGCTCAATTGTCTAAGTGTTTTTACGTTACATCTTCTTAACCTTTGCTTTCGAGGCTTCACTTTAGTGCTCTTATTCAGATGTGAGTCAAATGATGACAATGAATCAGTTTTCACGGTGAGGATTTATTTTTAGACCATCACAATGTCTGGTGGTTGTACAAGTCATCTCCTTGGTATGAATGTGGGTAACTATACTTTGTCAAGTATTCATCCGCTGGAGCCAATCCAGTCCTGTTTCATCAGGCTCATCAGGTCTGACCTGACGGATCACTCTGATGTTTGTTTCACCACGACAAAAAGGTTTGGGTTGGTGCTACTAAACCACTTCATAGGTAACTTAATCCCAGTTCTATCTGCTTGAACAGTCATACAATATAAAAGCATTACCCTTCTCAACTGTCAGTCAATGTAATGTTATCAGCGAAGATTAGTGTGAGTAGTTTAATTTAGTGCAACCACCAAGTTTACAGAGAGGCCAACTGTATTACAATCAGTTTAGTTTTTCCACCTACATAGTGGAGACTACATGGAGCCAAGGTTCACTAAACGTAGTGCATGATATGTGTCTACTGTTTTGTAGCTTCGAGTTCGGCATTTTTTGCCATCGTCGTCATGGTTTTTGGCTGTCCCCCATCTTGTTTTTTTGCAACAAGAAGTGACATGAGACGGTGAAGCTAAGAACAACTGAAAGTTGATTAAGATATTTTGGGAATTTAAAATGTTACAATTAATAAATATTACAAACATCAAAACACAACAAATATATATCCTTTATTGTATTCACTGTTCATCATTTAAAAGTAAAAGCAGCATGTGTATACAGTCAGTACGTCTTACGTCCCATGTCCATGTCCAATGTATGCACCTTCCGCCTCAAAAAATTCCTCGTTTGTGTGAAAACATTCCTGGCAAATAAACGGTTTCTGATTCTGATTCTGATTCTGATACCTTCATTTGCTAATGCTAGTTAATGATGTGCTAACATAGAAAGTCTCAAATAAGTATTGGAGCATGGTGACATTTATCAATCGTAATGCTCTTCGTGACGGACACTCCAGAGAGCATTACGGGCTAAACCGCAGGTACGCTTGCTATGCAGACAGCAGATGAGTCGTAACGCTGCTGGCTTTGTCCCATCGGCATGATGCGCTGGAGTCTGCGAGGGAGCTTTGTGACAGAAAAATGCCGCAGCTCGTGGGAATCTACTACTGACGGAATGTGGCTTTGCGGAAGAACTCAGGAATCCGAAACATGCAGCTCACCTGAACAGTACAGCCAGACACAGAAGACTGTGGCTCACTGCAACAGAAAAGACTAGAGCAAACGGTGTGGCAGGCCTCTATCACTCCATGTTCAGATAAGATGGAAGCGCAAGAAACGTATTTCGCCTCTTATTGATTCTGGGGACCCAGCCAGAGGTCCTCAACCGAGAGAGCGGTCAGGGGTTGTGTTTCCACTGCGTACTCCAGTGGGAACGTGGAGCATATTGACTTTAATGGACTTATTAGCACATGTTAGAGGAATAATATTGTCTCAGCGTACTTCAAAGACTAGAAAGAGAGTCCGGTTTCGGCGGTCTGACTGTTGGTGAAGTTGTGGTATCAGGGGACGTAACGTGAGAGAGGATGGATGGAGTGAGTGAGGGAAGGTATAATGCCAACTCTATCCAAACAAGAATACAACAGAATACAGCATACTATCTAAAACAGGAGGGGATCAAGCAATAACCCCTGTGGTACAACGCATGTGTAGAGAGAACAGGACAATTGTTGGCGAGTTAAAGCACTTGAATGCAGTTTTTAATATCCCCTGAGCCGGTTCAGTAAGCTATTGTGATTAATAGTGTCAAAGGAGGCACTGATATCAATCATCAATATGAGGGAAACTAAGCGGGCCACTGACCAGAATGGCTCACGACCCAGACCAGCTCTACTGTTAAATCTGGGCAAAATCTTCTCAGTCCGACTGCGGGAATGGGGTAGAGTGTGTGTGTGTGTGTGTGTGTGTGTGTGTGTGTGTGTGTGATGAGATGGGGATGGACCAGACTGGTTGGGGTCTCGGCCTCAGAGCAGCGGTGACTTTATTAAACAAACGTGATGGTCGGAATTTGTTTTCGGTTGCCCCTCTCTCCCCACTCCACCTGCTGTCTGGGAATGTTCACTGGCTGTGGGAACACACACACACGTCATGCATGTCAAACTTGTGATAATAAATCAAAAGGGATGGATGGAGATTTTGAAAACCAAAAGGGTTTCTTTTGAAATATGTGATTTGCTAAATCATCAAAAAAACAGTTTTTGTCTTTAAATTTCAAAAAGCCAGTAATCAACTGGATTGTAAGATAATCAATTACATAAAGAAAGATGTAACGAACATGTACTCAACCTGTATAGGCCTTTCTAAAATTCTAAAATACAAGAAGTCTATTTAAGGGTATTTGGATACGCAATTTAAATACCTCAAAACATTGATAAATAATAAAAGTGTATACAGTATCTTAGTTCTAAATTTGTACTCATGGAAGTTTGATTTGTTTTCCCATTTTCCATGTACTGGAATAAATGACAGCTATTTTTAAGGCCTCAGTTTTCTTAAAAGTCAAGTGACAGATAACGGCGTGTCATCCCTGTTCTGTCTGGACCTCAAGGTCGGTGGATTCAAAACCAATCACCAACAAAACAAAACTGATTACATATTATATATCGGATTTTAAGTATGCATTTACATGTTGTTTCTTTTCCTTTTTTGTTTCAAACCAACCAATCATCATACATCATTGAGTAGTATTAAAGCCTTGAATCACTCGACTTCTGGCTGAGATGTTATTAATGGTATTTTAGGATCTGAAGGCTCCACGGAGAATTAACTTGTGTGGAAATGTATGAATAAAAGTATACATGATTACATATATATACGTATATATATATATATATATATATATATATATATATATTAGTGCTGTCAAGCGATTAAAATATTTAATCGCGATTAATCGCATTTATGTCATAGTTAACTCGCGATTAATCGCAATTAATAGCTTTTTTTTTTTTGCATTTTAATGCTCTTATCAACATGAAAAAGTGGATTGGCTTGCTTTATTTTATTGAAAAACAACTGCCAAACAGGGCGGTACAAAATAAAATCACTGCACATTTCAGGTAAACAAGGGTTTACAAAATAAAATTATAGAGTGCACCAGGCATGAAAACGGGTCAGGGGTGAAAAAGGTGAGAAGGATATTACCCCTCTAGGAGGGTCCGGGGGCATGCTCCCCCGTAAGAAACATTTAAATATTCCATATTTTAAAGCATCAATCTGATGCATTTTGAGATGCTTTTTTTTCCAACCTGGGGAGAGCTGGAGAAACTTAACTTCAGCCATGAGTCAAACATTATTATGGCCTCCTTACTAAGTATTATGCAAGCCATTTCATGCCAGCCTGTCACTGGGTCTAACATTTACAGTATATGAGGCACAATGTGGTAAGGGAGAGCATGGCTGCCTTTGTTAGCATAATTTATATATTTGATGCAGAGAATGCATCTGGCGAATCCCTGCCTGTTGATTTTGGAGAATACATCTCCTAGATGAAAGGACACCTCTTGCCCTTTTATTGAGACCTTGCCTTCCAGTTTTAGCCATGACCAGTTCGAGCTGCATTTCAATCCAGCTGTTTAACAATGGCTGCATCCTTCTCCCCTAACACACTCATTCTGCAAAAATAATGTTTGTATTAGTGTTAACTTCTAGTTTAGCCTTATTCAGACCTGCCAACCTTGATATATAACCTATATATTGATAAGTCATTAAATACTTGTCATGCATTATATTGCATTGCATATAATGTGTGCTGGTCAATTAGTCTAAAATTAATTTTAGACTAATTTTTACCAGCGTACTTTGACGTCAAAATGCGTATCCGCTACGCAAATTGCGTACAGGTTGGCAGGTCTGCTTATTGATAGAACGGTGGACCACTTTACCTTCTGCCTTGTCAGTCCCCTCTCCTCAAAATCTACCTCTGGCGCGTCCGGTGTGAACACGGCTTAAGCTAATCATTTCCCACCGGAGCTTTAGCTAGCTGGCTAACGTTGCGTTCTCTCCTGCTGTGTTCAATGTGTTCACTCGCGCTCCCTTCTGGCACGCGCACCTGTTCGCAGTTCACTGAATATCATTCATTTTGCCGTATCGCGCTCACCATTCATTCATTTCAAACCGTAACGTTAGCCTAGCTTCCAAGCCCAAACGGCATGCCTATTGTTTTGCTTCCGGTTGAGCTACATCCGGCGTGGTGCTCGCGTAAAAAAAAAAATTGAAAAATTCAAATGCGTTAACGCCGTTAATAAAATTGACGGCGTTAAAATTGGTTTGAAATATACTAATGAAATATACTGAAAATACAATTTCAAACCCCCTTGCACATCTTTTCTTTTCTTATTAAAATACACTTTTATTTAAAAAGATATACTTGTTTTAAAGTAATGTTATCAGTTTTTTATTTACCATATTTATCTATTATGTTTATTGTTTTTACTATATTTGTATTGTTTTATTATATGTCTATGTTAATTGTTATGCACCTTTCCCCAAGTCAAATTCCTCGTATGTTCAACGTACTTGGCAAATAAACAATTCAGATTTTGATATGCACTTTAATGTCAAAGCAGTTTTACAGTATGTTACCATTTTACACCAGCGTTCACAGGTAGAAGACTACATTGTGTCAATGCTGTTTCCCCGGGCCTGCTTGTATATTCAGGGGGCAGTTGCCTGACGAACAGTAAAAACAAACACATTCCTCTGCAGTTGTAACAGGTGTGTGCAGCTACTGGTAGCTTGGCAGGAAGGCCCGAGCCTCCACAGCAGCATCACAACCTGAAAACACTGGTAGTCTGTGTGTTTTCCATCAGGAGACTGGGATTGAACAGGAGACATCAGCTCTTTGATCCCAGCGTTGTCCCACCTCTTAGTGTTATTCCCCCCCAAGAGCACAGTGAGGCATGGCTGGAGGTAAGGAATTACATATATCCGTGTTGCTTTAACAAAGTCCACAAGGTTTGTTGTGTACTTTTTTGTAAAAATGTATTTATATCAAGTATTGTATTTCGCTTTGATGTTTACTGGCATTAGAGGTGCAGTTGAAACTGGTGCTTTAGTATAAGTAGAATAAAACTAAATAAATGTGTATCTACTTTAATTAATCACTGGTTTAATGCACCACCCGGCAAGTACGATAATGGGAAGTCTCATTCAGCTCGACGTGTTAGTAATCATGCAAAACAGTAATGTTAACTCAGGGTACAGTTCTACTGGCCTACTTTTATCGACTTTATCCACCTTTACACAGGTAATTGTAATTTAGTACCTGCTGAGGGGATAGAGAGCATGTATATTTTTATTCATACATTTCCACACAAGTTAGTTATCCGTGGAGCCTTCAGATCCTAAACCACCATTAATAACATCTCAGGCAGAAGTCGAGTGGTTCAAGGCTTTAATACTACTCACAGAACGATGTATGATGATTGGTTGGTTTGAAACAAAGGAAAATAAACAACATGTAAATGCATACTTAAAATCCGATATATAATATGTATAAGTGCTAAAGAAATGGCAATGGAAATGGCGACAAGCCCCAAAAGCCACTGAGGATTGAACACATTCATCATGCTGTGGGAACACACTGCCAAGAGCGGCTTAATGATGCACATCACATTCTCATCATCTCTGCCACTCTTTCAAGGTGGCAGACTGAGTTTCAATAACAATACCATTCCCTACATGCACAGCTATGAAATTATAGAAGCAGAGGATGTCTAACCCAGATTTTTGTTCCAGTGTTAGTGTTGAGGAATGTACGCAGTTGCCACAGGTCTAAACACTGCCCACTCTCTGTGGTGTGGATAGGGTTTACATTCCCATTACAGGATATGTGTGCGTCTGGCTCAGAGTTCCCTCTGTGTGTATGTCTGTGTATGGCATTATTGCCAACTACCAACCCACTCTTGCTGTCTGGTGTCAGGCGTGACTCATAACACACACAAACACATATTCTCACACACAAATGCAACTTTTAGAACAGTGCAATCGATGCACATCCGACCCTACTGTATGACGAGTATTATCGTAATACAATATAACCAATACTATTCAAGAAGTGATTCTGAAAAGCCTGCAAAGCAATGGACTGAAACAATGACACAAATACACATTATAAATGATATGTGCAGGGTATACATGTATCACATGTATCCTTACATAGCTAAAGGTACTACATGGATAATCATACCATCATTAAATCATCAGGATGTGGATTCTGAATTATGGTAAACAAATGACACCATCCCACCCCAGAGCCTTAACATTGAAGCTGACATGATGATCCAGCAGGTCTAGATTTCCAGCTGAGAACAGAAAGCAAACAGGCAGCACTGTCGAAGCAGAGATCTGAGCAGACACCTGGCTAGTTAGCATGCTAATCCCATCATGCTTCAATACCACCCTGGCTAAAAAAATTGGAACAAACAAAAATGAGTTGAAACACTTATCTGGCGCCAGCAATGTGCTTCCCTGTGCTGTGAGAAGAATGTGTGGACGAAGCATTCAGGTTCAAGAAACTCGCCCATGTGAGTCTGAGACTTGCCGTAAATCGGTTTAGTTTATATGGAGGTTAGCCAGCCGCCCTGACCATCCTGCCACGTTGATTTGAATTTTACTGTTGCGTTTTAAAAATGCTGCCGCATACAAGGGAACAACCCATTACCGGTCCGGCGGACCCAATAATTTCTCACCGTCAGTTCTACTTGGTTACACGAGGAAGCATACATTTATTTGAAATATATATATATATATATATATATATATATATATATATATATATATATATATATATATATATATTTACAGTCATTTCCCATAGCTCTAGTCTTTGTATGTTTTTTACAGTCTGTGAGCAGTATGTGTTGGAAACGACCAAACCTCTAAGTCATATCCACACCATGGTGACCACATGTCATTGGCTCCAGTACTACTGTTTTCCGTTTGTCATTTGTGAGTCATAAGTGAGTATTTTCAGGTCTTCTGCTGTTTTCCCTGACTGAGTGTCCAGTCTGCTCTGATCCGGTCTCAACCTTTATAGTTGCACTCCTCCCACATTGTACTGCGATTGCTGCACAGACATTTCCCCTCAAGAGAAATAAAGTTGTATCTTTTTTTTTTATACTTGATATTTTATTTAGGCATTTTTACAAACAACCTTCAAAAGTAAGAAGGAATATAAGAGATGAACCATGCATCTGGCCAAGTGGGCCATAAAGAAAAAAACAAATACAAAAATATTTAAGCAGGTAAATAAGTAAAAATAAGAAAACAAAGCAATCAAACAACCATGCAACACTTCAAAAGCATCGTCAGTCAATCGTGTCAACCATAAATTCATTCCAACATACAGATATATTACACAAATGTATATTCAAAGAGTTATATTCTCAGGGTTTCATTAACTTAGTTTTAAACTTATATATATATGGGGTTGCATCTTGATGAAACATAGTGCTTGTCTTTTTAAGAGATACTGAGCTTCTAGAGCCAACAAACTCAGCTCCAGAAGATATGATGGTGGTTCGCTGTCCCCTCCCCACAATTTCTCCAGCATGTATGGTTTGTTGTAGTTTGTTGTAGTTAAGTAAGACTTTATTTTGGGGGTAATAAAGAAACAAACAAGGTTCTTCCAGCTGAATTCACGCCAGTACATAGAACAGGAAGTCGAGAACATGGTTTCACACATATTCTCCCATTGCTGACTGGGTATTTCATCTTCTAGTTCCCATCTTCTCCCCCATCTCTCCTTGATATACAGTATGTTGTGGTAGCTCCTCTGCTCTTTGTAATTCCATGGTAAACCTTTGAAATGACTGATTTAGAGATACTCGTGTATGCCTGTACTGCTAATTGTATTATTTCATTATGTTCTATAGTTACTTCATGTTTCCGAATCTCTTTAAAACAATAATGCCGTAATTGTAAATATCTGTTGGATCTTATCTCTCAAAGCAGTGCTGTTGAAACAAGGATTATACCAAGGAGTTTAGCTCAAAGTAAACTATACCAAGGAGTTTAGCTCTCAGTAAACTACACCAAGGAGTTTATATTTATATATGCACGGGGTGAATGTAAGTACAGGTAGTTACAGAATGTGGCTATCTGTAGTTGTTAACGATTGTTACCTGCTTACATGGTTTACTTGAGCCAGGTTTACTTGAGGCAAATGAAAGGGAATATTGTAGTGGGCTATGTTAACACTAAGCTAGTTATTTTAGTGTTTTTTTTATTATCTGCCTCTAATGCTTCCTGGATCTAGTCCGATAGTGTTTTTCTCTGTACATTGCAATCCTAGTTTGACTTGATTATAGTGAATGCGTTGGGTGCCTTCCATTTCAGCCCATCATACAATATTTATCATTCGATAATCAAGATGTACTTGAAATGTGTTTACAATTTTTTTTTTATTCATGTTTTTTTTACACTAAACTAGTTCATCTTTATCTCAGTGATAGTGTCCAAATGAGCATAAAATATCACTGTTTGTAAAAACTACACGGACAACAAAATAGATGTAAATGTTGATCAAAATCTTATTCCCTCCAGCTCAAAATAAAACAAGTAAACAACTCAAAAGTTGACACTGTCAGGTCCATTCTCCATCCATTGGATTTGGGAGTGACGTAGATATGAAAGCTAGTTTATCCGTCTTTCCTTTACAAGCAGGAAAAGTATTTCTCTCTCGTTATTTGAGAAAAGTTCATATTTGTGTTCACTATGACCCTGAAATTCTGTTTCTTGTGTTATCATATACTGAAGGAATGCAAACAAAACTACAGAGCAAAATCACACTCTTTCGGATCGAACCAATCTATGAACTGTCTGAAACAATGGATATCCGCGGCCCCAAATGGGCCCCAAAAAAAATTGCAGCACGCTGCGCGCGCACACACATACCAATTGCCTAGGGACTAAGCCCCCCCTTTCATTGAATCCTAGAAACGCCCCTGCTTGGCTCCATAGTGGCATGATAGTAGCACAAACCTGCTTTGTAATTTAAAAAAAGACATGAACGTTTTTTTACAACATGGTACCTTTTAAGATGCGGGTCATTATCTGCAAAGTTCTATTTGTTGTTCCTGCTGTTTGCATTCAACCAGGTGCTAATTAAAAAAACTGCACTACAGGAACACACTACTGTTTGGTTTGGTTTTGAAGTGTTTTTCTTGTGCAACCTTGCGTTGCATAATGACAATAACATATCCTTGAATCAGTAAGAGACGTTTGCCTTCAGCATTTTCAGGAACCATAATCTTTTCCTGAACCTAACCAGGTTTGTTGCCGAAACCTAAGAACATTTCTGACAGATAGCCCTGAAGGTAAACTTTAATAGATTAATAAATTAATAAATACATTTATATTGTCATGTTCTTATACAAACATACATGAAATTCAAATTCTGCATTTAAGAGTTGGGCTGACCATGACAGTCAACAAGGCCTGTTTGACAGTCACTAAATAATACATTGTTCGGGTGCGATCAATTGTAGAATTAATTGTATTAGAATATCAACATACAAAGCCTTAATACTCCATTGTCGTCCAAAACTCATGACTATCACCAGACGTGTGCCATTAAACTAAGTTTATTTTGAAGCAGATCTTGATCCAGATGCAAATTCTATGATCAATGTGTTGAGCATTGCACAGTAACTGGTTTCCCTGGTCACAACCTCAGCAGAAGCACACATCTTCGCACTGTAAAGACTTTAACCTGCAGTGAACTGAAGAGTGCCAAACTGAACAATGCCCCTAAAGCAGAACTCGTTCATTGTCGTTGCTTCCCTAAATGGGAGAGCTGCCATGTGATGGCATGTGTCAACTGTAGGCTAAGCTGCGTCTTTCAGCATTGCTGTTGTCTGCGGTTGATAATCGTCGGCAGACAATAAAGTCACTGACAGATCCATTGCGAGTCCTGTGTTGTAATCTTTCACACACTACATTTTGTGATTGTTTCGTGTTAATTACAGCTCCATGCAGTCTATACATCCATTCCTTAGTCATACATTAATATAAACTTTACAGTAGCTTTAGGATCAGGTAAAAGGTTAAAGTCGCTGTCTGGTACCTGGCCCTAATGAAGAGTTGGCACTACATTTAAACATCCTTACTCCAAATGTTTAAAACTCAAACCGGTTTCTTACGACAGCAGTGTTTTCTTTGCAGTGTTTACCTTTGACGGCTCACCTGAGACTGCATTCATCAAGTCGTCCTCTGTCAGAAGTGTGATTATTGGACGATTCCCTCGCCTCTGACTCACTGTGCAGGTATTTTGTTTGTTCTGCAGCTGGCATGGTAATCACAGGAGACAAACTAAGGAACTTTACAGTTGCACTTGAAAAAAAAGAGCTGATGACTGACTGACTGTGGCACCCCAATATGTGTATATTTATTTATATAATATATATTTGGCTGGCTCTGTTCATGGTGAAGAACAAATCAGTAAATGATATGTATCCTGGGTAGCAGTGGCCCAACTTTGATAGCAGTCTACCAATAATGTTGTACCCATGGTGCCATGATACGTGCATTCATTCCCTAAAAGGATCCGTAAAAGTTTCAGTTCCTCTATCTACCCAAGTATGACCGGCTGACTAGCTCACTGGCTGATTGAACAACACTGAGACATACCAGATGTCTTTGTAAAAAAAGGGGTTCACGAGAAAGGAATTTTGTGTTTGTGGATACAAAAACACATTTGTAAATCATAGAATATTTGTTTACAAATCATATTGAGACATTTCTCTTGCCATGGACTTCAGTCCTGTGTTTTCTTCGTGCTCTCCGGCTTCCACCGACTGTCCAAACACATGCAGGTGAGGTTAATTGTTCACTCTTAATCGCCCGTATCTTGTGAATGTGAATGGTTGTCTATCGCTATGGGACAGCCCTGTGATTGTCTGGTTTAAGAAATAAGCTCTTACAGATAACAGATGGAGGATGTCATGATTGTCTTCTGTGCAGTTATTTATTACTTAGCTCATAGATAAGTCAGAATAAAAGAGCTCCTTTACTTCTTTGTAAGAGGAGAGAGATCAAGGGCTGCAGAGAGGTAAAGCATAATGAATGGTATGCATTTGCTGTATTTTTTCACCGTGGCTTGCTTCCAGGCAGTAGCTGCAAGACATGCACCTGTTAACACATGTTGACTTGCTTCCCTGCACAGTGGGAAAGAGCGAGGAGGACCAAGAACAACACACATGGGGAGAGAAAAGAGGAGGTGAGGTTAAAACAGGAGGCCACCGAGGGAGTGTGATCTAAAATAAAATAACACCATGTACTGAATAGGCCAACAGCGGGGCAGTGTAAGTAAGTGAAATTAAAATGGTGCAGACAAAACAACAAAGTGCTGCATGCAGTTAGTGATCTGATGCAGCCTGAGGGCTTTCACATGCACATGGGAGAAGAAGAACACATTGGTCTTCCACCACGGACAAACTTCAAACTTCAGCTGGAGCTGTGTGTGTTTCATTCTCAACCAATGTAAGCCGTGGTCTCTTTCCAGTTGCTAATATTAGTTTGGTATATGAACCCACTTAGACTTAGGTTTGTATATGCGTGTAGTATATTTTGGCTTGTTTTACACAGGGACTATTCAATGAAGGGGCAGTGTACGCAAAACACGCGGACCACAATTGAGTGCAAATGGAATTCGGTGTGGCTGCCTGTTTGGCAGAATCTGCTGGATAGATGGAAGACTTGGTTACTTTGTCCTCAGCCCTGAACCTGAGAAGTTACGATCAAGCAGGAACAATCATGGCTGCCCATTTGATGGCTCATCATCTTCATCATCATTTCATGGAGCAAAGATCCTCCATGAATATTGGAAAACGGGTCCATCAGGACTCAGAGATGTAGTTACATAAATGCATAATACAGATCTGATCCAAATTCTTCGTCAAATCAATCAAAAATAAGCATGAAGGCTGACGTTTGTCACATAAGCTATCTATTTTGAGCCACGTTCTGAAATCAGAGTCTGAGTGGCTAGTTATTAGGTCACGTATCAGTCTCTTTGAGACAATAATATGGCGGAATCAATACTGAATGATAAATGTTCAATAATCAGTATATGCAGAAGCATACATTTAGATTTGGCAGTGATATTTTTGTGTTACAAAAAAAAATAATGTCAGACTCTTGGTACAACACTATTTAGAAGTCTTACCCTGAAAAACAAATTAATTTAGGGATATCCAACATGTAAGTACAAGACTGAAATTATGAAAAGCAGATAAGTACATTTTGCCACAGGGACATCATTGTTGGGGTGGTGGATGTATGTGTAGCATGGCTGTCACACAGGAGACCTGGCCTGCAATAGATGCTAGTAAGCATTTTTATCCCGTACATGGTTATGGCCATAAAGTTGCCATAACCATGATCTGTTCCTAACATACCATACCGTAGATGCCATGTGCAGATAGTAAAAAGCACAGATTTTAAAATCTGATTGGGGTCTTTTCTTCTTTTTCACCTTAACGGTTTGAAAGCAAATACACCTCAAAAGGATTTCTAGGTAGAGTGGAGAAGACTATAAAGCAACCTTTAGACCATCACTTGAAAATATATTTAATATGTGATCATAATATCCCACTGTGCAGTTCAATTCAAAATCAATTCAAATCAGACGTTTTCAATAGAATTCTGTGCTCATGGTTCCACAAATGAAACGATCCCCTAACGCTGTCAGTGGTTCACTCTACCCACAGATTCACACAAATGTGACACATTTGATGTTATTTCTTTAAGGCTTATAGTAAGGACTCCTCACTGTGCCTGTTATTGATTCTGCCCTGGTGTTTGCCATGTGACTCACAGGCAGAACAGGCATTAATCAGAAACCAGCCGTGGGAGACGAAGACATTTAAGAGTCTGCTGTAAAAGTCAATCCATTCTTAATCTCCTTGTGTTCATGTATCATGTTGACAATGTGTCACAATAGCTCCTGTGTCAAGGGACTCACTGAAGGAGGTCTAACTTATTTAACCATGTGTGATTTGTAAGAAAGCTGGCTGTTTGTGTTTTTTTTGCGAAGACCCTTCTAGTCTGCCTGTGTCACATTTGACTCTCCAGGCTCTGGCGGAAAATATAAAGTAGCCAAGCTGTTTTGCTAGCCTATACTTTTAGGGCTGTTTTTTCTTTCCCGGGGCACCAACAATCTTTTCAGGAAATCAGGAACTCTACCTGCATTTTGGCCGGAGGAAAGAGGGACTACATTTAGTTCTTCTGGGGAGCCCTGGTGGTCTAGGGTAGGGATATTCAACTACAATTCTGCGAGGTCCAGTTCGAGAGAATTTTCCTTCGGAACATCACAATAATATCAAATTTGTGCGATATGATGTTGTGTCATGTGTATTGAAGTAGCCAACAGTTGTATTAACATATGTATGTCAACGACTGACTGTCAAATTAAATAAAGTTCAATTAATTAACATCTAAACAATATTTACTATTACAGATTTCCAATTTAACTGAAATAATTATAAATAATACATACTCTAATAATACATACATTATCTTCTCTCATTTCAAGTAAAATAAAGGCTGGATTTAAAACAGAAAGCTTTTGAATAATGTGACTATATAAATTAAATTAATTATTTTAGAAAAAATAATTTAATAATTGTCATGCAGCTTCAAATTCAGTTTATTCGGGCGTCAAGTGATGTCAATCAAAAGAGCCAATATATTATATTCTTGTCATCTAAAAAGACAAATGTGTGTGCAGGGACTTTACCTGGTTATTAAACCACTTGTTTCAGCTAATTTCTCCTTTCTGTTAATGTCATTGTATTAATTCATGTATTATATAGAGAAAAGCAGCGGGCCTGAGAATCAAGGCCTGAGGTAATTGATCAAGGGGTATACAAAGATCAATGGTGTCAAAAGCTGCCTGAGATCCAGTAGTAAAAGCACTGAGTTGGAATCTGAATCCATGGTGAGCAGGAGATGATTTGCAACTTTAGTAAGCATCGTTTTATTAGAAGACTGAAAAGGTTAAAAAAGATCACTTGAATATATGGGCTAAAAGTTGTTGGGACAGCACTCTTTCTGGTGAACAGATGGTCAAAGATTTGTTAGAATTATTATTTAGAGACTCAAGGTTTGTTTTTTTCAGTTGAAGAACTGCAGCCGTCTTAAAGGTATTGGGGACAATACGAAGCGCAAGAGACAAGTTGACAATAGTAAGCAATATAGGTCCCATATGGCCAGAAATCTTTTTTTAAAGCTTCGTTGGTAGTGGCTTGAAGAGTCAGGTGGTTTAAAAACTGACAGCTGAGACAATGTCTCAAAATTTTAAAAGGACAGCGACTGAAAGTCCATATGTGTGTATTATTGCCTTGCAGATTTTGCAGACGTAGCAGTACTGGGTGTAACTAATATCAACACGAGCGCCAGCAATGTATTGTTAATTGTTAACGTTCAAAACAAAGTTAAGTTGTCTGCTTCCAGATCAGTTTAAAAAGGAGCGAGATAAAGAAAGAGCGATGGTGTGTATATGAGCAGGTTCAGAAAGATGCATTCATTCCAGATATCCCTGATGTAGTTACTCAAATTCATGTAGGTGTTTTTTATACAGTGACTCGCAATCTGCTCGTGCTTTTAAATCTGGTTTGTATGATAACCAGCCTAAAGCTGTTATTATCTTGCAGAGTTGACTGCGCTTGTATAGATACAGTGCACTTAATGTCATCCCCTCCCATTTCTGACAAGAAACATATTCCAGCTCTGCCTTTGTGGTGGATTTTATTTGCTTCTTCGAGCTTCAGAAACATGCATGGCATAATGTGTAATGCTTTGAGGAAACGACTAAAAGAAAGAGTCTGTGCCACATGTGGGGTCTCGCCTCCCCCACCACCCTCCTCTCTTTCTGGCACCGTGTGTCTATTTTTGGCATTTGTAGATGTCATTATGTCGTGCCTCTATATTTACTTTCTCTTTACCACAAAAGTTTCTTTTTTTTACCCCCCTCTCCTCTGGCGAGGACTTGAGAGGCAGCAAGGTCAAAGGTATTTAAAAAAAGGGGGGAATCATCTGTAAATTGCATGCTGGTTTGTGCCTAATCATAACAACTCGATATAAATAGATTTGATTTGAGTTTCAAGGTTTCTTTTTGTCAACCATGGAAAAAGAGAACCCCCCTGCCCTGGCATTGAGCCAAGTGTGTCGAAGTAAGTTCATGTATAGCCATTGTACAACATTGCACATGAAGTGTTTGCTACACAAAAAAAAAGAGCAGTCCTGTAGTGCATTTTTTATTTTATTTTTTGCATTAGGAGGATTATAAACAACAGCAAAACAACACTGGTGAATTCAAGTAAACAATGTCAGCAACTTTGACAAAGTTTGAGAACATCAAACAACATACAACATAGAGTCTCCCAATGTCTCTCAAGTGTCCTGCGCTCTCTCGACAGTCGGAACTGTATGTCAGCCAGGAGCAGGCTGGGTAATGGGGTCCAAAAGTGTTTTTCTGTCATACGTGCACACACACGTGCTCCAGTAATAATGGTAATAATGGTAATAATAGAAAACTAAAAAGTAGATGGGAGCTACTGGCCACCGCATCTGCATGCCCCGCCGTGATGGTCACTCTCAGATGAAGTCCTTGGATCGGCCGTGGGCATAAACTTGAAGCATATCATCCTCCTTTCTCTCTCTCCCATTTATAGTCTGGCTCTACACTGTAATCTGTCAAATAAAGGCCAAAATGACCCAAAAATATTCTGTAAAACTAAAATAAACACAGTCGTAGTGGCGCTGTGTATACGTTTGTGTGCCTTTGTACCCATGTGTCAGCATAACCAGGCTGATTATAGTTGTTGGGGTAAATGGTAGGGTTTAAAACGGTAGGTTTTAAAACTGACATTTAAGCTTTCCCCATTTCTGACCACATTACATCAGCCTCCTGTGTCTGAGACCCCCGAGAGGAAACCTGCCACTCATTAACCTACCGTACATTACTGCTGCATATTGTTGACACAGGCTACCATCAGGGAACACTGCACTGCCCGTCTGGAACATCAAATAAGCCATCTGAGAGGTATGGAGGTGCTAAACTGTTTAATGCCTAAAAAACGAGTCCTCAACGTTACAGGTAGCCAGTCACATGACGCTGGTACTGGTAGAGTATGTTCTCTTTTCCAGTTTTTTTTTCAAATTCTTGCTGCTGCTTTTTAACAAGTTGCAGCCTTTCAATGTTGTGTTTAGGTAATCCAGTATAGAGTGTGTTACAGTCATTTAGATGAGAAAGTACAAAGGCAAATCTTTGCATCCTCCAAAGAAAAGTAGGGTTGAATTGAAAAAACACTTCTTAAATGATAAAAAGAAATCTTTAACCTTGTTGATATCAGATTCAGATTGAATGTTATTGTCAGTGCATAGAGTACAAGTTTTAGTGTAAAAAGAAGCAGTAAAAGGGCAAAGTGAGTTTTAATATGTTAATATGTCTTAATATGTGATTAGGAATTCAGCTCCTTACTTACTTCCTTACTCCAGGCTTCCAAGTTTGCTTAATATCTCTTCTCTCTGTTCATTTGTACCAGTTTCAAGAATCTCTGTTTTATGTATGTTTTAATTTAGGGATTATTTTAATACATACAATTTCTCTTTCGTGTCTAGCTGTTGTACTGTATATAAAAAAAGAATTATCAGCATTGGAAGTGTGAAATCAGCTTTTGCACCGGGTCAGGTCACCTGAGGATAAGGGCACGGGGGGTAAACGGCATTAGGTCACTCGATGTTCTAATAACATGCTTGTTGCGGTGAGCTGTGTTTTTCCCGTCTTATTGCCTGGGGCCAAGCACCGCGTAACTCGCGGAACAAGCTTGGGTACGACCGCAGGGACATGGAAACCTGTGTGCCCACGTGGAGTCTAGCGTGAGCGTGTGAGCCTGTCGGCCTGTTTGCAAAAGTGTGTGTACCTGCATGCAGAGGTGTGTGCGGATTAGTTTGTGTATGGGGACAGCTTCTAGAACTGTGAGCTCCTTGATGACTCACGCTGCTGCTATTCACCATCACAGCGTCTGTGTGTGCGCGCGCGCGTCTGTCTGTCTGTCTGTCTGTCTGTCTGTCTGTTACTGTTGTATACATGTTGTATGTTTGCTTTGGGCTTTAATGTAAAACTCATGCCTCTATATGACCTTCATAAGGTTGACATCAGGACAGCAGAAAGTCTCTACATCTTCCGCCACAAACTAAAAACACATCTTTTTCGACTATACCTTGAATAAAGAAAGTAGCACCTTTGTAGCACTTTAGTAGCACTTAAATGGCTCTTACTGATAGCACTTTGTAGTTTAACTTTCTTGAAGAAATTGTATTTTCATGATTCTTTTTGTTCCGAGTTTCTACGGTTGAATGCACTTATTGAAAGTCGCTTTGGATAAAAGCGTCAGCTAAATGAAATGTAATGTAATAAGAAAACAGACCATCAGTCATTGGGGCCACCGGGTCGGAGTCCGGCGAACTCAGACAAACCTGTGCAGGTTCCCCAGAGACTCCCAACAGCTCAGACTTCAGCGGGGCCTCCGGCAGCGACCAGCCAGCCGCGGACCTACCCAGATCCCGCTAGTCTTCAGTCGGAGCTCCGTTGGTAGGTGGAAAGCTCTGTGCCAGGCAGCGGCGGCTAGTCCTCCGGCCAGGAGAAGAGCTTCTACACTAAATGTGTAGTTTAGACACTGTCATTGGCACACTGCAGTTCCAATGCGTTGGCTGCTTCACGACATATGTACTTTAGCGAATAAAAGAACACCATATAGATGCCTTGACAAGGTAAGTTTACTTTACCGGGAAACAAAGTAAAATAAGGTAAAGTAAAACCACAGTTCTCAGTAGCTGGCAGAGTACGACACACCCTCTGTATGCAGGGCCTCAGCTGATACGTGCTTTACAACAGTGCCACCTGTTGCTATAAAAGCCGCAGACATATAAAGTGTACACAACAATTACTGCAAATAAACCCAAAATACAACTGAAACGTAGAGAAAAGCATACTGTGGCTTCTACAGTGATCTTTTCACTTTGACTCAAACTTTTAACAACCAAAGGTGACTGTGTGAGGGGTCACCTGGTTTGTGTGCGAGCTGCAGGACTTCCGGAGTGCCCGTGACACACACACACACACTTTTCTTTTCCTTGAACCTAGCGGGGTGTGATTCAGCGTGTGTGTGTGTGCGTACATAGAAATATGAAACTTTGACATCACAACGTTTGCTCACGCGTAAAGGGTTTCCCTCTGTGTGTGTGTGTGTGTGTGTTGCTAGGTAACTTGCACCAAGTCAAAGAACAGCAATGCGTGCGGTGTAGGCTGCCATGGCGACACATAGCGATCCCACGCTTGTCGTAATGGCGTTACCTGCAGAGCGTAATGAAACCACATGAAAGGCTTGGCTGCTTTCGGACACATCACTGATTTCTTTTCTTCTTCTTTCACCGTGTTAAAGGCGCCTCGTCATTTAATAAGCAATTAAACTGTCGGCAGGTGAGAGGATATGCCCTGACATGTCCTCACAGCAAAGTCAAAGTGAAACACACACACACACACACACACACACACACCTCTTAAGTATATAATGGCAAGATTGGATTTAAAAAAAAGAAGAGATTAAGATAATTGTGCTTTGTTCCACAGGGTTGTGAAATGATGGGGAATATATCTCACTATAGGCAGGCAGGCAGACAGTTTTGACTTTATAGCTGCTTTGAGTATCAGTTCAGGTCAGTTCAAGTCAGGCTGCTGATATTATGATGTGTTCACATTATTGCTGGCAATGTGCCAGAACAAAAGATTCCACGGGGGAATTATTTTTGCAACAACAGAATGAAAGCAATTAAATACATTAAAAGCTCTGGTGTGTTGTAAAGAAAACAATAAAAGCACAAACACTTAAGTATAGGAATAAGATCATTTGTTTTACTGGGCAGGGAACCGGGAGGCAGTTTAAGATGTATTATATTTAAGAATATGTATTGCACAGCTATAGATGATTTTGTAAGAAACTTGGTACCGGATATTTCACCCTGCATATGGCTTCTGGTTTGGTGTCAATATGATGATGATGATCAGTTATTGTCCAATTGTTTATGACCAGGCAGCAACATTCGGTTCTGCCGAGTAAAGCCGATGAGGAAGCGTCTTAAAACTTGCATTCTCTCTAATGACCATCAGGGGGCGACGACCGTAATCTAAGATGGCGACAGCTAAATTGCCAGATTTGAGGATTCAAAACGTCAGGCCACAAACCAATGGGTTACGTCACCATGACTACATCCACTTCTTACATATAGTCTATGGTAATGTCACGGTGGATGTCACGGTGGATGTCACAGTGCGGTCTAAGGGGGTCAGGCCCTCCCAGATTTTCTACACATTTGGGAAATTGTAATATTGTATTTTGCCTGTAAATTCCCCATCATTTCAAAGGAAGTTTCCCTGAAGAAAATAATTAATCAAATTAAGTAATTAATAATGAATTATATTAAGTAATTAATAATGAATTATATTAAGTAATTAATAATGAATTCCAAACTGTCATCGATACAAACACACCAATGAATGACTTATGCCTCTTTTCATATTACACTACGACAGATGTCTGTTGTAAAATATTTATTCATCTATGTTTTTACACTCAAATATAAAAACACACAAATAACATGTTTGATTTTGTTCCTTGAATACTATAAACATCACAACAAACACAATGCTATGCATTTCTCCTACGTTGACATCCAATACTCCAAATGCATTCTGTCTCGCATTGTTAACATCTGACCGGATGCTTATCTTTGAAGGAATCTTGGAATTTATAGGAAGGGTAAACTCGAAATCCACACACACACACACACACACACACACACTGAAATAGGCACGCAGACTAGAGATTAGTTAATGGAAACCGTTTCAAAGACACACGCAGTCGCCCGATGAATACTAGCTATGATTTCTGTAATGATTACTATAACACAAACACACATTGACACACGCATGGCTTTTGTTATCGAAACGTGATTTGCGTGTGCTTAAGGTTAGGCAAGTGGAGTGGTGAAATTGTTGACTCTTGCAAGCCCAGCGTATCTGAATTTCATTTTGCTTTAAGAGTCAGGGCCCGATGGCAGCCCCTGTGTCGCCAGGGGCACTCTGAAAAACATTAACACAGCTGGATCGTTAAACGTGATGGCATATCTTCTAGTTCTGCTAGAAATGACCCGCCAAATTCAGTATGGACTGTTCCATGCCAGGTAGCATGTGGATCCTACACACACACACACACACACAAACACACACACACAATACAGTTATTGTTCAGAATGAAAATATATCAAGAAACACTAAAATGCTTATGAAAAAATACAGTCTTGTATAAATTAACATGAGGTATTGTTTTTCATCAGCAGCAAATTTTTATATATCCAATTTAACATGACTAAAATTATACCTTAAATTAAATCTAGCTAAGGTGTATGGAACAGGCAATGATTACTTAACCTTGTATTACCGCTAGCTGCTCTGCCGGGCCATTTTATGTTTTTGGTGGAGATTTCAATTGTGCGCTCCCACCAGAGCTGGATCAATCCCATGATAGACGCCTCCCGCCCCGACAAGAAAAGAGCTACGTCAGTGTATAAAAGACACTGTTGTTCCAGTACTTTACAACACAGGTGTCAAAACAATTCAGTTCACTTCCATATACAGTGATGTGTGACTATTACATAGCGCATCACATTCTAGTGTTTTTAGTGGGTCTACCACTCACTGATCAATCCCCTCTTTAATATCATAAAAGGAGCTTAAAAGTCCGACAACGGGGACGGGACAGATGTGGGGGGCACCGCAGCCCTGGTTTCCCCTGATGCACAAGGAGGTGGTCTTGTGGCTGACGAGGCCCCCAGTGGTGGTGGCTCCTCATCTTCTGGAGTTGGGACCGCAACTTGTGGCCGGGCATGTGAGGAGGAAGACCACCACAGAGCCAGATGATGGGCCCAGCCTGCATGTCCCCCCCATGGAGTACAACGGGCCTCAAAAGCCGATACCAGCTAATTTTGAGCTCCGTTTGACAAATTAGTAAAAAAAAACAATATTATAACTTGTATTTATTTTATAATTTGGAAACTGTTATTAATGTTGAACTAACGTCAGAGCTTTGAATTTTTTTTTATTGAATCCGTTTTCATCAAATCCTGGGTTTAACAATAACTTTAGTTCCATGAATCACAAAGGTCTCCTCACAAATGTATTTTCCAGGGAAATATTCCAAGGACAGGAGTGTGGCACAACTCAAACTTTCTCATTAATAGTTTTTATTTGTAGCATTTCATAAATTATTACATTTACACACCATAGACCTCTTTCATATAATTTTGTAAATCTATAAGCTCAAACTGTGAAAAGCAGTATAATAGATAATTCAAAATAAAAATGCAAGCAGACAATACCAAATGAACAGTAATCCATAAATAAGTTAACAATAATGAGAACAAAACACATGAGGTTCATTGACTTCCTTTAGAATATAGCTTGCACAACACAACTCAAACTTGAAGGCAACTGAGAAAGATACAGAACGGAAAGGAAACGGAGCCGCAAGTCACAGGGGCGACTGTGGCTCTGGTGAGCAGGGTCGTCCTTCAATCAGAGCATTGGCGGTTCGATCCCCGGCTCCGCTAGCCCATGTCGATGTGTCCTTGAGCAAGACACTTAACCCTAAATTGCTCCCGTGTATGAATGTATAATTGCTCGTGTATGAATGGTTGATAATCCTGATGTGGCACCTTGCATGGTAGCTCCTCTCATCAGTGTGTGAATGATGTCATGTAGTGTTTAAGTGCTTTGAGTGGTCGGAAGACTAGAGTAGCGCTATACAAGTACATGGCATTTACATGGCTCATCTTAAAGTGTGGTGGCCCACACGTGTTCTTGCAACTCTACAGGGAGCACAGAGCAGCCGGACCGGACCCGGCGTGATACAGACCCTTATGGACCACCTCCTGCTGGAGAGGATACACGTCACCCAGTTGTAGTGAGTGTAAAGTCTGCCTAAAGGGAGTCCCAGAGTTGAAAAGACTTATAATAGTCAGCCATTACATAACAGTGACCAACTCTCCCAGTTGGCAGACTCTTTTGGGTACCATTGCCCCTGGATCACATCACTTTGGCCTCCAGCTAATGCAACAGGGGAAGGCTTCAATGGATCGGACCATTGCGCCCCATCCATCCTCCTTCTTTCACTCATCAAGAAGATCACGCCAGAGCTATTGGAAATCCTACTAGATCCGAAGAAGAAGATGATGGTAATTGCAGTGATGCGTCTATGATCACAACGACATTGAAGTAGAGCAGACCTCCTCTTGCCTTCAATCCTTTAATCTCTACAGGAACAAGTGTATCTATGTCAGAGTAAACCCATTGTCAGAATGTCATGTTGCACAGACACTGTCTGTATGCAATTTACACGCCTGTGGGTGAATAGGACACGTTTTTATTAATATGCCTGGATTTGCACCGATCCTTATGCTGCGTTCACACCAAAAGAGTTGCGAAATATTCGCGCGAGTAGATTACATATAAAGTCAATGCACAGACGCGAAATTTTCGCCGGGCGCCGTGAATGAGGTGAAAAAGCGAAATATTACAACTCTGATGAAAGATTTCCCCGACGCCGAGTTGCGAAAGCAAATCAGCGTTGATTCAGCTCCGCCCGTCATCAACGCCGTCCTGCCGTTACTGAATCAAACTGTTGCTGGTCCGCTGAAGGAGCGCTGCTGGAAGCGGCTTCATTCAGATACTCGTCCTGGAGGAGTCGGAGCTGTGTAGGCATTCAGGAGTGGGGACAAGGACTTGTACACAGAGTCAAAATACAGGTTTAGCAAGGCGGTGAGAGATGCTAAACGACTGTACTCTGAGAAACTGCAACAACAGCTCTCAGCAAGCGACTCTGCTTCTGTCTGGAGAGGGCTCAGGCAGATCACCAACTACAAGCCGAAAACCCCCCACGCCATGAACGACCTCCGCCTGGCAGACGAGTTGAACGAGTTCTACTGTCGCTTTGAAAGACAATGGAGCAGTCCTGACGCCATGCCCCACAGGCCCATCAACCAGCCACAGACCATCATCTCCCCCTCCCCCAGCCCATCGGGGGCTCACGCCTCCCCAGTGACGACCCTCACTATTCTGGAGAGGGACGTCAACAGGCTCTTTAAAAAGCAGAACCCCCACAAAGCAGCGGGCCCGGACTCTGTCTCACCCTCCACCCTGAAGCACTTTGCTGATCAGCTGTCTCCGGTGTTCACAGAGATCTTCAACACCTCCCTGGAGACATGCCACGTACCAGCCTAATTCAAGGCCTCCACCATCATCCCCGTCCCCAAGAAACCCAGGATCACAGGACTCAATGACTACAGGCCCGTCGCCCTGACCTCTGTGGTCATGAAGTCTTTTGAGCGCCTGGACCTCAAAACCCTGACTGACCCACTCCTGGACCCTCTGCAGTTCGCTTACAGGGCCAACAGGTCTGTAGACGATGCTGTCAACATGGCCCTCCACTACATCCTCCAGCATCTGGACTCACCAGGAACCTACGCCAGGATCCTGTTTGTGGACTTCAGCTCTGCTTTCAACACCATCATCCCGTCTCTGCTGCAGGACAAGCTCTCCCAGCTGCACGTGCCCGACTCCACCTGCAGGTGGATCACAGACCCCCAAGGCTGCGTTCTTTCCCCTCTGCTCTTCTCGCTGTACACTAACAGCTGCACCTCCAGTCACCAGTCCGTCAAGCTCCTGAAGTTCGCGGATGACACCACCCTCATTGGACTCATCTCTGGTGGGGACGAGTCTGCCTACAGGTGGGTGACTGACCACCTGGAGACCTGGTGCAGCCAGAACAACCTGGAGCTCAACGCTCTGAAGACAGTGGAGATGGTTGTGGACTTCAGGAAGAACGCAGCCCCACCCACCCCTCTCACCCTGTGTGACTCCCCCGTCGACGCTGTGGAGTCCTTCCGCTTCCTGGGCTCTGTCATTTCCCAGGACCTCAAGTGGAAGCTGAACATCAGCTCCATTACCAAGAAGGCCAGCAGAGGATGTTCTTCCTGAGGCAGCTGAAGAAATTCAACCTGCCGAAGAAAATGATGGTGCACTTCTACGCTGCCATCGTTGAGTCCATCCTCTGCTCCTCCATCACCGTCTGGCACACCGCAGCCACTGCCAAGGACAAGACCAGGCTGCGGCGCATCATCCGCTCTGCTGAGAGGGTGATTGGCTGTAATCTGCCATCCCTCCAGGACTTGTTCGCCTCCAGGACTCTGAAGCGAGCTAGGAAGATTGCAGCTGACCCCTCTCACCCTGGACATAACCTGTTCGAGTCCCTCCCCTCTGGCAGGAGGCTGAGGTCCATCAGGACCAAGACCTCACGCCACACAAACAGTTTCTTCCCGTCGGCAGTCGGGGCTCATCAACAGGGCTCGGGTCCCCCACTGACTGACTCTGTCACCCCAGGACTATTTTTATTTTTATTTTCATTTTTCTCTTCTTTCTTTCCCCTTACCGGTCACTCCTCTGCACACTTCATATTTAAACACTCATGCCACTTAACTTAAACACTCGTCACTTTAACATACACTTTAACGTACACTCACATTAACGTATCTGTTGTCTGAGCACTTTATCTTATCTTACACTTATTTTAATACCCATTGCACTGTTGTTGTCATTGATTGTTGATTGTCTCGTCTAACGTCCCATGTATGCACCTTCCGCCTCGAAAAATTCCTCGTTTGTGAAAACATTCCTGGCAATAAACAGTTTCTGATTCTGATTCTGTGTGTGACTACGGATAATATTATGAACCCAGATACGGGGGCGTTTGATGTTCCGACGTTTGTGGGACTTCCACAACAAGTATAAAGCAGAACTAGTGGTTATTTCAATGGTGAATGGCGGAAATGGAACAGTTTTCACGGAGTAAAGCCACGGAGATAAGCCGCCCCCCCTTTCCGCAGCGAAAAAGCGAAAAAAACATAAAGTCGAGTGAGTAAAGTCAGGCGAAAAAGCGTTGCGAAAATTTGCAACTCTTTTGGTGTGAACGCAGCATTAGGATTGCCGTAAAAATGCCCAAAACATTTAGGGAGATGGCTCATTTTATTTCATTTTTTAACCCAGTCTACTTCTGCCAGTCTGAGGTTCGGTCGCAGGAGAATGAGATGGATTAGACTTCAGGGCAAACCCGGCGACGGGAGGTCAGGTGACCACATCTTCACAGAGACCTGGCTCCATCGTGGCGACCCTGGATCAAGCAGCACTCGACGGGCGGGATAGAGCACAGGACTCCGGTGGGACGAGAGGAGGTGGACTCTGTGTCTGTAGCAACTTAACAGTAATGAGTCAGTTGGTGTAAAGCCAGTAGGCCTACTCGTCTCAGTTTTAGGTTAGTAGTTACAGGTTGTCCACCTTAAATCAGGCTGACACAAAAACTGCCATTTCAGCCAATACAAAATTATATAAATGTAATAATATCTAAATTGAAATGTTAGCTTTTTAAAATTCACTTGCAAATGTTGATTCTATAAAGGGATTTAAACAAATATTCAGATTGGATAAACTCGGCCCCAGACATACAGTAAGTAACCTGGTTTCATATGTTCATGTCAACGTGACGCCGTAGTAAAACTTAAGCAAACTATTCGCCTTGAGTTTCTTGATGTACCTGCTTTGTACCACAGCGTAGCCAACTGGTCTAGCAGCAGCCTGTAGTCTGTCAGTGCGTTTCTAATTGCAGCGTAGCAGTCAGACAATGAATGGACTGCAGTGCCCCCCCTCCTCTAACCGCGGCTTTAACTGCCTGTCCTGTAACCATCAAACACTGCCACTGGTTTCCTACAAGGCTTTGGAGCGAGGGAACATGAAAGGGAGGAGAGGGAGACAGCTGAGGTCCCCACTTCTCCTCTGGATGTGGTAATGGATGGGTAGGGCCAGAGGCTGCTGGTAATTGGTAGCTTGGTGTTTAAAGAGGGGTCCCTCAACTGAAAAAAAACTCATGGGAGGTCTTTAATTTAAGCTACTAAATACGCCCCTCTACCCTCACTCCAAGTGAAGGACGCAAGCAATACAGACAGCTCTTTTTGTTTTTCAAGCGTGTGTGAGCACTTAAGTCCATGTGTAGTTCCACAAATTTTTCGGGCCTTTTGCTGTCTCAAGCGTCTATGTTTGGTATTGTCTCAAAGCTCGCTCACACTCACACACACACACACACACACCTACCTGTGCCATGTGTGATGAAACAAAAAAATTTGATGGTTCAGGGGTCATTGACAGGGGCCAATAGTGAGTTATATGGGAGGGTCTCACAACTCACGGTCTTCAACATAGATTTAATGTTACAGTTGTTGCTTTGTAAAGCAATAACTACTGCAACCACATCAGTATATTACTTAGTATTTACTTGGAACTGAACTTCAAACTATACATATCTGTATTGAAAAGACAAGACCAATTTACTGTGGCTCACATTTTGTAATAACTACATTACTGGACACTCCATTTTTTTTTTATGAAAGTCAGGTTCATAATACGAGTACTTGTGGGATTTTCCTTTTAGATATTTTATATGCAGCATTGTAAGCCCAATTGCTTCATTGTAATCACTGTGCATATGACAACACACTTTGAGTTGGAGGCTGAATTCACAATTTTCCCACAGCAAACCATTTGGGTTTACTCTGTCTTTTCTTCCCAATTTTTTTTTATTACAATAGAGATCACAACATTGACAATTTTTTCTCAAATATTTCAGCCATTCTTTGTAGGCGCTTTAACATTTTCAGTGAACAGAGTAGTGTTAGCCATATGCGGATCTGCAAGCTGCCATTAAAGGCCTGACCCCTACAGCATGAAACCAAAAGTATTTCACCAGATTGCTTATTTTACTGGATCTTATCAAGTGCGCTAAGCCGAAGAGAGACGCAGAGAGCGAGGGAATCTGGGCTGATTGTTCCCATCGGCCGAGGCAGAATTCCCCTTCTCATTCCTTGGCTGTGGGAGCTGGCAGCAGCCCAGAAATGAAAGCGAACAGAAACATTTGGGAGTCGTACACGGCCAGGCCTGTGCACGTGGGCTCCCGGAGGGCTTCTCTACCTTTGTCACTATGCGCCGGAGGTTAGTCTGAATTACTTGCAGATGAGAGCAGAGGACGCTCAGCAGAAAGCTCTCTTTCACTCTGTTTCCCTCTGATTCATTTGGCTTTTTTTTTCCCACAATCAAAGGTCAGTTTCTAATGGCTTCAAAAGGACCGTTTCACATTTTCACAGTGATTTATGACAGTTTTGTCTGTGATTGGTGCAACCCAATAACAGAACGGTGTATAGAACCTCAATACTTTTTTTTTTTAAATCAACACAAATGTGGCCATATACATAAAAAGGTCAAGTACTGCTGTCTGGTCAAATTCCCAATTTGCAATTTGGGGTTAAGTGTCTTTCCCAAGGACACGTCAACATGGACTAGCAGAGCTGATAGAAGGATGACCCGACTACCACTGAGCCACCGTCACCCGAGGCTAATAGAGGCTGACCTTGTACTATATTAAGCTTAGTAAATATATGTATATGTATAATCCCTCGACATGTAAATAATGTTTTTGTCAGTGAACTATTGGTCACGTGATTGCACGCACCACTATATACACACACACACACACACACACACACACACACACACTCTCCACTACACCCCACACTATTTGATTAGCAAAGTACGCCGAAGATGGCTTTTCAATTGACTCAAACAAGTCATTCCACAGTAATTGATCCGTCCTCCTCACTGCTTTGCTGCCTCAACCTCTCCCTTGTGTGTCCCTGTAGACACCAAGACCCTCCCCCCTCCATGTGAGACATTTCCTCCAAATGCCCCCCCCCCCCCCACCACCACCTCACCTTCTGCACTCTTGCAAAGATTGTATCAATGTCAGGAATTGCAGCGTCGCTCTTAACTGCTTCAGCATGCGAATAACTCAGGACTACACAGTTCAAACACGCAACAAATGGAGTTCTTCGGGGATTTCAACTGCCACGCTTAATGATGGCCTCTTGTTTGATAGATATCATTAGAAACATGATTTCAGTCTGTTTTCCATGGTATTTGTTAAAGTGAATTACACTGGGTCATTGACTTGAGGTCTCGCTGGTTTATATTATTGACTCACTCCCAACTATGCTTCGTTTTGGAGGGGGTTTGAGAGGCAGGCTCCCGCAGAGATCTGGCTCAAAATACTTTTGAGAGTCCTCAAGCATTTTTGAGCACCAGATGGGACAGGTTTTCTAGGTAATGACTAATCTAGCCGGTCCAGCATGCAGCACCAATGAATAGTGACTGAAACACGCAGAACCCTTTAAATTAGAGAAATTGTCCGTCAAGCATGCTAAATTGGATCGAACATGACCTGTATCAAGATATAGTATATTATTCATGCAGAGCCTGAGTTATGTCAACACATGTGGCAGCAAGGCCATTGCTGTTGGCAAGAGAAAGAATAATCTCATTGGATTGGGGTTTATTCATTTTGAAAAGGATCAAAATGGAGGGTAAATACAAAACAACAACAAAATAACTTGTTGTATTTCCTCACAGTATGTAACATGTCATAGATATTTATAAAATGTACATGTATGGATAATTTTGCACATTTAGAAAACGTGTGTGGGGCAAGACAAGTGAGAAATGTAAATATGTTGTGAATGACAAAGTGATTGTTCAAAGTATTGTTTTGAAAAATAAAATTCTAATTCAAGAATTGAGCCACAGCAAATGAAAAAAAAATAAAAAAAACTGAACCGAATGAACAGTGGTGCATTTTAAATACTAGAAAATGTCGCAAGAAATTTTGATGGTGTGGAAGCTACGTTTCAAACTTTCAATCATTTATCTACATTAAAGTATGGCGAGTCACTATGGGCACAAAGATGAGTGTTTTTCCCTCTCTCTTCACCCCTGAAACCCTAGTCAAGTGAATGGAACAATTTCTCGCCGCTTTTCGGGGAAACGGCCGGGTAAGTCATAGCACACGATTCCCGATCAGGCGTCACGTTTTCATGCATTTTGACGCAATAGCTGGCAACACTGCGGGTCGAGTTACGGTTCAAAGTTTTTAGCGGAAGATGGAAAATAAGAAGATTAAGCCTGCAGGAGAACAGTCAATGTGCTTGCTGCACAAGGTTTACAGCCTTGATGCACATCACCACACCACATTAACTGTAGTTGATCTGATCCGTCTTCATCGCTCTGACACACCGAGCCTGGTTATCAAAAAACACTCACGCCTGATCTGTGACCTGCACTCTGACCTGAGTTGAAGACACAATAGTGCAGGTGAGGGTGCAGTCCTCAGAAACCCAAACAGTGGTGCCCTCAGTCTCACAGCACAGACTGATGACTTCCTCAACTACGAGGGGAAGGTTTTACAGCGATAACCTGCTCTGGAAGCCATGTGGAGCCAGACTTCACCAGCAGAGCTGTTCGAATGCAAAACAGCATCAGAAAAGAAAGCACTTAATTATATAGAGTCGGATTTGGCCCGAATTAAATGATTGGATGAGTTACTTGCCTGCCAACCTGATCACACTCTGCCAATGCATTCATTGCCAACAGCTGCAAGTACCAACAATAGCCACATTATTTGTTAACATTTATAGTGAGAATTCTGGGGTAGTGGCTTTGGAGGGAGGCCTGAAGGGAATCTCTCGCTAGATTTAGCAACTTTTGTAGCTAGTGCTGCTAGCTACATTCATTGCAAACGAGTAGGCAACACCGGGCTGGGTTTATTTGATTGGATTATTTTTTAAATCAAGTGATCTCTTGCCGGTTTCTTCAATGTTACCGACCCCAGCTTCAAGTTAAAAAAAGGGGCCTTGTCAGTGTTTATTTCTACCTACTCCCTACTCCTTTTCGAACGTGTGATGATTATTTATCTATTGTTTTCTTACCTAATCCGTGGCATCTGAGGTTAAGATTCTAAACCAAACTAAAGAGATGACTGTCATCTCTCTCTGTGTGTGTGTGTGTGTGTGTGTGTGTGTGTGTGTGTGTGTGTGTGTGTGTGTGTGTGTGTGTGTGTGTGTATTTTCAATGATCTGGAGGTAGCATATCTGTACAGAGGCAGTGAGAGGAGGGTCAGGGCGAACAGCAGAAACCGCCTCATGTTTCTGTTTACAACATTTTGCTGTGAGGCTCTTGGAAACAAATGAACCTCTATGGGCTCAGCTGAAGTTGTCAGTAGTCCATCTTTGCAAGTTATAGCCAAATTGTTTGGAGATGGGCTAAAAATGCATGTGTTTTATAATGAGATCATGTTTTTTTTACAGGGTTAACCCTAACCCCCGTGCAGGTGTTAAACAGATGTGTTGAAGCAGAAAGTAGGATTTCAAAATGTAATCAACAAATGTACTCCTTTTATCGTGAAGAAACACTGTTGCAAGATCCACATTTACAATCTCTAGATACTCAGTAGTCAGTTACTTGGCATTCCTGATGATGTGTTATGCAACAAACATGCATGTCAGCCAAAAAAAAAAAAAAGTGCGGGATAATAATTTAAAAAAAGCAGCAGTTTGCTTTTTGCAGTTCATCTGCAGCTCATCTAGAATGTAGCAGCACAGCTGGTCTTCAACCTATCAAAGTTCTCCCTGCTCCTCTTGCCTGGGTCCAGACCAGGCGGCGAACCTCCAGTTCTGGCGAGTGAAGCCAATGCGAAAGTGTCTTAAAACTTGCATTCTCTCTACTGCCCAGTAGAGGGCGACTCATCCAGTTGCAAAAATAAGTCAGGTTGTATAGAAGTCTATGAGAAAAGGACCCTACTTCTCTCTTGATTTATTACCTCAGTAAACATGAGTTTTATGGTCTCAATCTCTAGTTTCAAGTCTTCTTTAATAGAGCATGATGTTCACTGAGTAAATGATGGTCCATTTAGAGTCAGTGACCATAAAGCGGTGTCTGCTTTAGATCGGGCTTACTGTGATTAACAGGTTGCTGCAGCTACCAGAGACGTAAACACCGTCTCTACGTCCCTCCACATTCCAAATATAACTTCCATTCATCAGTTGCCAAAAAACCATGGTGGCGGACGTAATCCAAAATGGCGACGGTAAAATCTGTAAACTCAAGGCTTCAAAACGGCAGTCCACAAACCAATGGGTGACGTCCCAATGACTACGTCCACTTCTTATACAGAGTCTGTGATCACTAGGACTTCCTAGCGGGTTGGTTGTTTGGCCTGGCTGTGCTCTCTGTCCCTGTCTCACTTCCCTGAAGCCTTGTACTGTCCTCTTACTCCCTAGAACTGCCGCTCTTCTCAAACCCACCACGAGAAGCCTCTCTTGTTGGTCCCACTTACCCGTCATCCCCTCCCACCTACACACCTGTTGCCATTTTCCTCATCAGTTATCTGACTTCTCCTGCCTATTCACTCACCTGTTTCCTCTTTCCCCTCATTAGCCCGGCTGTCTTCTCAAACGACACTTTGACATTCTCCTTGCCATGTCATTTTTATTGTCATGCCCTTCTTCTTACCTGTAAACTGTCTTTGGAAAATATTACCTGCCTGTTTGAATCTCTGCTTTTCAGCTTTGGATTTCCTTGCCCACCCCTCATCGGAATTTTGTTTGCCCGTTTGGACTGACTTCCTGGTATTGACATACTGTAAGCCTTATCCTAATTAAATCACTGTTGAGTCCAAAACTCAGTCTGCGTAGAAGCAAGCACACATAAGCTTGAGTTCCTTCAATTCAAAATTCAGTCTCGAGAAGTGCAACTGTTTTACAGTATCATGCTTGAACTTGAGTGAGCAGAGGCACCGTTAATGAATGCAACAACTTTAATTCTACAATGGATTTTTACGATCATTTAGATTGATTTAAATGATCTCAAATGAATAATTTCAACCCACATTCTTCCCATCTTCCTGCAGGCAAAAATAGCCTCGGGGGTTTGTTTCCAGTTTCATGATGCGCCATTTCTTAGCAGTTAACTTGGTAAAAACAATGTTTTTATTACAAAGATGAATGATTGACAACTGTATGAGAATAAAACCATAGTTTTGAAAATAATCCCTAAAACTCCCCAATGTGTGTGATTGTTTGGGTTTTTGTTCAAATTTCATGTCAAGTGTTTTCCTACAGTGAATCTGAGAGGGAAGTTAGGCAGTGGAGTGAAGAATTACCGAAGAACCTAAAAAAAACGGGAATAAACTTCCCGAAAGAACTGGCACATCTCAGTTACCCTGAGTGTGCTCAAACTGATCACTGCACTCAACGTTTAAATTCTGTGCCAAACTGTGTCGACAGTGAGGAATTTAGGGGCAGCTGTAGCTCAAGGGGATGAGTGGTCGTCCTCAACCACAAGGTAACTGGCTTGATCCCCAGTCCCCCCATAGTTCACATGTTAAAGTGTCCCTGAGCAAGACACCCAACCCCTAGCTGCTCCCCGGGCGCCTCACAGGGCAGCCCACTGCTCCCTAACCAAGGATGGGTCAAATGTAGAGAAGAATTTCCCCAAGGGGATTAATGAAGGGTAATTTATTTATTTCTTTCTTCTTTCTTTCTTCTTCTTAAAAATCACAGGAGAGCTATTAGAGCTTTTATAAAATCACAGGAGAGCTATTAGAGCTTTTATAAAAAAGAAGAAGAAGAAATTATCCTTTATTAATCCCCTTGGGGAAATTCTTCTCTGCATTTGACCCATCCCAGCTAGGGAGCAGTGGGCTGCCCTGTGCGGCGCCTGGGGAGCAGCTGGGGGTTCAGTGTCTTGCTCAGGGACACTTCGACATGTGAGCTATGGGGGGTGCTGGGGATCGAGCCGGCTACCTTGTGGTTACTGGACGACCACTCATCCCCCTGAGCTACAGCCGCCCCTAAAACCACAGTAAGACAACATTAAATCTTTGCATACATGAATCCCTTTATTGGACTTTCACTGACTGGACCACAGAAACCAAACTCGCTCTACTGATGCTTCAAGTTTTGAGGCTTTATTCTGAACTTGGGAAATCTGCCTTGAGGTTTTTGTGCGCTAAACCCATCAAATTAACTACAAGACATTTTCAAGATGGACACTCTTACTTCCAGCGGACAATTCCAGACGATCACCTCAAACCATTTCACTGTTGATTTCCACTTTTGTTTCTTACTTTGTGAAATAAAGGCTACAAATCTGAATTTCCATGTTATTTTCTAAACCGCTCTGATGCCACTGTGGACGATTTAAAAAGTATTGTTGATTATTTTGTGTATGTTGGAACTACTCTGGCCAAAAAAATAGTTGTGCCTGATAACAAAAAAGATTAGTTTGATAACCTTATTAGGATCATTTAAATGCCATGTTCCTTTGTGCAGTAAATTAAATTGATATAATTTAAATTGTAAAAAACTAAAGATCTTCTGATATATATTCTATTGATATGGTAATCATTAAATAGGGAACTTATTTTATTGTAGGACCTCTGACCTATATCAGTCTTTTCAAAAAGGTATTTGTCCTAATAAAATGAAAACTACAAAGGTAATACCAATATGTATAAATGAAGATAAGCATGGATAATTATAGACCATTATCCCTTCTTCCTCAATTTTCTAACATATTAGAGAAATTATTTGTGCAAATATTGGATCTCTTTATAAGTCAAAATTAATTATTGGGTGAACATCAGTATGGATTTAGGAAAAATATAACTACTACCAATAATAATAATACATTTAATGTGTATATAGCGCTGTTCGTGGTACTCAAAGACACTTGACAAAACATTTTTAAAATCATCATATAAGCTATACAATAAAAACATAAATAAAAACAATATGAACATGGAGCACACAATCACATATTAAAAGCAGTTCTGAAGAGGTGGGTTTTGAATATGGGAAGGTCAGTGCAGTCACGGATGAGTTTGGGGAGACCCTTGGTTGAAAAGCTCCTTGGAAAATAGACAGCAGTGTGTGCAAGTTAATGACATGGTGTCAGGACTTAGGAAGGTCACCTGTGGAGTACCACAGGGATCAGTGATGGTCCAATACTTTTTATACTTTATATTAACGATATTTGTAATGTTACTGAATAATAAAAAATGGTCATTTTTGCTGACAATACAAACTTATTTTGCTCAGGAAAACGATTGAAGGAACTTTGGTTTGCTATTGAAAAGGAGCTAGAAATGATCAAATATTGGTTCAATGTTAATACATTATCTCTTAATCACAGAAAAATCATGTGATTAATCGATTAAATTGTTTCAACTTTGCCCAGCACTATTTAAAACATTTTCCTGAGTTTTAACTTTATTTCCCTGATGGTAAAAAGAGTACAAGCTGCTGGCGACATGGCAACAATTAACACCCGGGTAGTAGCGGGTAAAGACCAGGAGGTGTGTGTCCTTGAAGATAAATGTTGATTTTCACCACTGTATAATTAAGACACAAACAACATGGTTCCTTTTTTTTCTTTTCTTCCAGAAGACATTAAAAACACACTTGCAAAGACCTTGTTCACCATAGCACCAGCAACATTAAACTCCTTACCCTCACCCCACACACACAGTTCAAGACCCCCTGCGCACCCATTACACATTACGTCCCTTTAATAACAACTGCCTGCAGAAGTGCTCCCCTCACTCAGCAGCCACCACGTCCCTGTGGCATCTTGTGTTGTCTGTGTGTGTGTGTGTGTGTGTGTGTGTGTGTGTGTGTGTGTGTGTGTGTGTGTGTGAGAGCGAATGTGTGTTACTGGCGGGTGCTCTCGCCTCAGGCCACATTACAGCTCCTCATCACAAGGGATCTCTCTGTAATAACAGGCCTCGCCAGAAGCCCACGGCAGCATCCCTCTGATGATGTCTCCATTGATCCGCTGCTATTTTAAGAAGCCCCTCCCCCCTCTCGTCTCCATCTTTACAAGTTGAGGTCGAGCCTGTGAGGTGAGTGCGGCAGGGTTAGAAGTGGATCTGGGGGTTCGCGATGATGAAAATGCATGGGGTTAATTGAAGGCTGCTGCTCCGGATTTTGGTTTCACAATGAGCCCCTGCTGGGCTGGTGAAGGTTTGTGGTTCAACGCTCAACAACCGATTCTCTGGAGTTTATTTTTATACCATGCTAAACCGACAGCGAGACAATGGCTGCCTTGCTGTCTATCTCGACTGAACGAAATCTACTCACCAAATGATGGCAGCCCTCCTAACAGCAGGGCAGTAAGTCAACAGTTTAGCCACAGTGTCTCAATTAAAGGATCATTTCCAGGTACCACTTGATGGCTGGAACTAAATCTGATGGGGATATTTACAATTAAGAGTTTGAGTTATAATGTTGCGATTCAGCTTTGTTATCTCTACCATTCAACTAACCTGCGAGGTTTGTTTGCAACCTGACACGTCATGTTTCTGGTTCTGTCTGATGTGTCAGACTCTTATACAATGTTATTATTACTGATAAAAATACATTACGAGCTAAAATAATACCCCAGTTGAAAAGAGACATTACAGGGAATTATCCTTTATTATTAACTTTGGCATTTGTGTATATTTAAATGGGCCTCTTACAAGAATCTTTCATATGAACACGATTTGCTTTTCTTCTCTAATGACCACTTTCACATTACTTACATTTCACCTTAAAGTACTGTTATCTGGTTTTTATATTCTATTGTAAATGTAAATTTAAACATGCTCCCATTTCTTGCACTCTGTTTATTGTTTAATCTTATGCACCATCAGCCATGACATTCCTTGGATGTGAAAACATACGTGGTAATAAATGGTTCTGATTCTGATGACAGCTGCTTTCAGTGCTGGAGGAAATACAGGAGAGCAGTTATAGTAATTTGTATTACCTGATGCAATGCTGTTTAAAACGGTACCGTTCCCCACCTCATGTTTGTACTAAGCAACAGGTGAAGGACACAAGTTATTTTAACGTCTACAGGGTCAAAGTGATGTCATATTCCTGAAGAGCTAGGGGAGGGCTCGAGGAGGAGCTAGAGGGAGGGCTCCTTTTCAGATCTTGAGACATTGTTCTGTCTGACGTCAATACATTTGTTATTGAAGAATTTGGCAAACTGCTCACAATTTTCAGTGGACAGCATGTCTGATGGGGTTTAAGATGAGGTTTAATAAGTTAATTAATAGTAAAAAACACTTTACCATTGTTATTATGGTTAATGATTTTATAGAAGAAAGACAGTGGGCCTGAAAACCACTAATCTTTCCAGTGGGCTTTTTTAATTCTATATTTGACTTTTACTGGTTGCAATATTATTGTTTGTTTGTTTATCTTTGAGTTGAAGTTGTTCACAAGATCCCCAGTTGCCGATGCCTTATTTACAGTATTTATAAAGGTCTCGACTGTAATATAATCAACAGTACGTTTTATGACTGTTCGAGAACACATCAAACAATATGCAACAGTGATCGGCAATAGAAACATCCATGACACAGGGTGCAGTAATAAAGTCCTTTTGATATGACCAAGTCCAATGTATTGTTGGTTTAAAAACAAAACATATTTATTGCTACATGATTTTGTGGGAGGCTGATAATTGGAGTCCGAACCAGTAATAAGTTGTTTGGAATCCAGTATGGTACTGGGAGATAATGGGGTCTGTGTTCATGGTGTTATTTGTTCTTATGGTTTTACTCTCTTGTTTTTATGTCTTTTCTATATTTGATCGTACAGCAGTTTTTAAAAAGTGCTTTATAAATACATTTAGATTGGAAAATTACAGGAAGTTGTGGAGCAGAGTGACAGTCATTATCGGACTCACCATACATCAATCAGTACAGAAACTTAACTACCCGGGAGATCAGGTCTAGCCATTATCACAGCTTCTACTTAATTTACCCTCAAAGCTCAGAAAATGGTTCTGCATCCCACAGTGTGTTCTCCAGCAGATTATTCTCAATAATCAAATATCTCAATTCTCTGTCTTCTTTTTTTTTACGGCCTGGAACATTAATGTTTTGGATTGTCTTTCTTCCGTCAGGGCTTATTACAGGTATCAGAACATTTAAAGGAAAAGTTGATGGTTTCTCGTGCCACACCACTGTGCACATTACTTTGACAATAGGGCCTCACCATGGTTGCATCTGTCATTGCACATTTACACAAATACCACAGTGACACCTGCAGCATGACAAAGGAACTTTGAGACCTCTGTACAATATAATTCAGCCTCTCTTACATATTACTGGCATAACAAACACTCCCTTAACAGCACAGATAAGATGAATCAGAAGATTGCAAAGTTAACTTCAAGCCGAAGAACAAGATTAATTTCAAGTTTAAACCAGCTAGTACAGTTATTTCCACATAAAATACATTTTATTTAGAAATTAAAAATCACAAACTGTTTTTCCAGGCCACATAAATCACAACAAGTTTTGTTGTTAACTTTGTAATTTGTGTCTTTCCAAACTCTACAGTTTTGCAGCCATCATTATAGACCTCCCAGTGACTAACTTCAATCTTAATGTTTAAATTATTTTTGTATTTGCATCTGTTCACAATGACTGAGCGTTACTCTGACTACATTAAGTCTTCTAATCTGCGCAGAAAGTCAGCATCTACAGTCATTAAGCGGCTGGAAACACTCTAACTTTCAAAGCTGAGTTACTGAGGCATTTGATCCCATTGACAGTTCGGAGAATTTTTTTGTTGACAGTGATTAGGAGTTTAAAAATATGATTGAGTGTGGAACACAGACTGTGATGGAAACTAAGAGGCGGAACTTTGATTGAAACTGAGTCTAGATGGAAGACTGATGGAACATGAATGTAGAGCAGAGACTATGGGTGCATCCCAAGTCTCTAAATTGTCGTTTCCTCGCTCCTCGCTCCTCGATTGAACCGGAAGTGGTTCTGCGCCGCCATCTTGACGGCCGTCCCAAAGCTCTTATTCTGCTCTGAGGAGCGAGGAGGGAAATCGGAGGAGCCATGATCGAGGAGCCCCGAGAGCAGGCTTCCAGGAAGTGTTTTAACGCTGGACACGCCCCCTCACTGTTCATCTGTTATGTGATTGGACGCTGCAGCTGAGCGGACTGATGCTGGAGTTTAATACCAGAGTGAAGACGATCACAGATTAAACTCAAGATATATATTAAATCTGTTTTCTTATTCACCATCTGGTTAAAATATGTTCATAGTAGGTCTGAACAACAAAAGGACCACAAACAACTGTCTTCAAAGATTTGATCTGTTGTTTCCCTCAATAACTTTTATTATGTATGTAATTAAAATCAGAGAGAGCTGGAGAGAGGAAACACTTTTTTACAACACGTAATGAAGAGAAACTATATTTATATTGTGGGTTATTTTATAATGATGTCACAATCCGAATTTCAAAACATACCGACGTAAATAATAAATAAATACATAAGACGCATTCCGCCGGTAGAAATGGATCCTACGCGTATAAGCAGGACACATCACAGTATATAAATACTCAATGCAGTTTATTAAACGGTAACAGACGAGAGAGAAAACATCTCCACTCTGACACTCATGATAACTTTGTCTTTATTAATATAAGTAGTAGTTTAACACCATTAGATCAACTGAAAACATACGATCATTTTTATCAATATTTTAAGTGTATTTTTATTGGAATGTTCGCTAAAAACTCTCGGACAAAACTCCGTCAGCTGTCAGGCGGCTGCAGTCATCATAAACAGACGTCGCTTCACGTGACGCATCAGAGGAAAGGACGTCTCATGTCTCTTAAAACATATTTCCTTGCGTCTTCTCTCCTCGCTTGGTTTCCTTGCGTCTCTTTAAACAGATGAGGAACATCACAAAGACAGCTCCCTACTCATAGAGACAGGCATAGGGATGGTGTCTATGTTTCCTCATGATTACATGCACCTGGTTTGTTTAGGTGTGATGAGAAAGCTCATGTCAAGGAGCAAAAGGTCCACTAAGTTGCCGCTTGCTATCCAAGAGAGTAAATACATTATTAAGCACTCTGTTGGCTTTAAAATGCCACATTCCTTATGAGTTTGCCAAAAAGCAAAGGTCTGTAGAAGAGAGACACAGGTTGAAGGCTACTGAATTTAGGCAATTACTTATGTATACTTTTACCAGTTGCACTCCTTAGTTCACTAGTTTACAATAACTTTATGTTGCCATATCAATTTTGATGTGCCCAACATTTGTCCAGTTCGCTGGGATTTTGCAAAAACACTCATCTCTTTTGTATAACACTTTGGTCAGCTTTATGGGAGGGAACATCTTGTGTAGGATGTTCATGGTATTATTCATCTCGTGATGATGCTAAAGAACATGGTTTCTGCTTGGAAAACATTTCTGACTTTCTTTTTGAAAATGTCCTTGGCCAAATTAAGAAGATGATTCGAAGCCCACAGTTCCCAGTTGCACAGGTTGTGAGACGTATCTCAGAGTTTGAAAGTGTAGCTGCAGAGATGCAAGAGATGGTTCAAAACTGAAAATCTCTCACAGTGAAGGCCCAATAACATCACATATATCCAGTCGCGCACAAAGAAATAAGTCTTCCAGAGTTTGTCAAGTTATGCACTGGTGACAATTGCATCAGGAGTAATGGCAAATAGGCATAGTCAGAACTATAATTGTGGCTGAGGGGGATCTGTGTTTGGTGTATAATGAGTTCACCCAGTCTTCAGACTTCTTTGAATATCCAATAAAGTCAAGCCAGATAGGGCTATTCCTTCTTGATGGCTTGTCTGAAAATCTAAAATGTGTGAAGGTGGATGATAGTTTCAAAATGTTCTTCTTCCATTCAAGAACAAATATTTAGGAATGCCATTACATCATTATTTGTAACTGCTTGTAACTCACCTGTGTGTAACACCCTGTTGGTTGTGTGTGTGTGTCTCCTGATTGTTTGAGGTCCTTCAGGACACAGAAGTTAATCCTGACTAATGGGTCGAAAATGGGAGAGCGGTTTGATTTGGCCTCCTTACAAAGATGCAATAAGACTGTTATAAAAAGCTGACCCCCTGGTGTTTCATGGGAAAGCTTCACCATAAGAATCAGGGCAACTAAAGGTAAGAATCTGACATCACATTTTGTATAGAAAAATTACATGAACCTTTTCTGGTTTAAGTATTTGTATTTCCATTTGGATGTCAAATATATATATTCTCTTCACAGATACATACAATGAGGCTTGACTGCTCCTCCCAAAGGCCCTGCAGACATCAGACCTCCAAATTTAGGATGAAGCCCCCAGCTTATTTAAAAAAAAGAAAACGTAAACATATATAATAAGAAAATATTTTAAGTTCAAATCTTTTGCACAAGTGTGCAGAAAAAAACATCACATCTTAGCAGAATAGGCAGAACAGGTGTGTGTGTGTGTGTGTGTGTGTGTGTGTGTGTGTGTATATATATATATATATATATATATATATATATATATATATATAATTATTTTTTTAATGTAGGTAGACACTTTTTTTTTTTAAGTAGGTTGCAAGCCGAAAAAGTGTGGGCACCCCTGACCTCGATGATACTGGTAATGTTACATCCAAAGTTCCGAGGCTGACGAAGATTCTCCTTTACTACGTTCTCAATTTTCCTGGAGGTGGTCGGAATGCACCTCCCCTCCCAGTCTGTGAAATGCTGGTAAATGAACTGCAGTTCATCTGAAAACTGTACACCAGGTTGAAACGGACTACAGCTGGGTACTACCTCAAAGTGTTCTTCTGTAATTCAACAAGGAGAGCATTGTCAACTACTTGGAGGGGGCCTTTGCTACTTGTTAAAAACTGAAGACATGGAAGGAAATAAGAATGTATGCAGTGCCTCACATCTAGTTTGCACAAATGCTCAAAGCTGTCACTCAAGGATTTTGCAACATTTCGATTTGCCAAGTTGGCAAACACTACCTCGATGACCATGGCACTCAAAATCTTCCACTCACTGTGTGCTGTCTTAATGGGTTAACACCAGCAATACTGTCATGATTAATTTGAAGGCCATGCAGGACTTATTGAAGAAATGCAAGATTCCTGACATGGAAGAGACAGAAATGTTACAGGACAGCCTCCTGGCTCAGGAGGAAGAAAGGAGAAATGCCTTCACTTATGAATTCAAGAAAGTCTTGGAGGAGGTACAGGGGAGCCTGAAAAAGAGGATGCCAAGACCCCACATGATAAAGAAAACCTGTACTTCTGCCCAGGCATTGTTGATGTCCTTTTTTGAGAACTACCTCTGCATTTTTCCCCTTTGGAGTAGTCTGCTGTTGGGAACTTGAAAAGGAATGCATCACAACACAGAAGAAGACAGCTTTTGTACCAGTAAAACAAGGGAATCAGACGTGTAGAGATGGTTTGGGATTGTTAAACCTTAAACCCATGCTAACAAAAGACACTCATTCTGAGGAGAGTTGGCCAAAGAGAGACGGCGCAAAGCCCAACACGTCTCCAACAACTGTTCCAGTTCCAAAGACCGCAAAGTCCACTGGCAAAGATCTTCAGATGAGCACAGATGAGAAAAGCAGCAGTCATGACCATGCGCTTTACCTTGCAGGATTTTACGGCTTTTTGAGCGGCTTCGATTTGAATTGATGTGGAAGCTTTTTTTAGTATGACATCTTATTGCCGCATGGAGTCCTGGGTGGCCGCAATGGTGACTGATGACGTAGGAGTTGCTGCAGTTTCCAGGGATTGGAGGCGAGCATCAATGGTCTGGTTGGCGTCAACCAGTGACTGTAGGAGACGTTGTTGTCTCTATTAGACGGCCCAGAGCCTGATCTCTCTGTCCTTTTCCAGCCTGGCGCAGGCGCCGGAGAGGGATCGACTGGATCACGGTTTCTTGTAAGATTTTTAAGCTTGCGGAGCTGGGTGAGTGGAAGGCCTGGTGCTGGAATGATTGCGCCATCTTCAAACTGCGCCAGGAGGGCTTCTCGCTCATCTTAGGGGGAACCAGTGGGCCGCGCTAGCTGGGTGCTCCTGTGACGGACGCTTGGCCGGCTACGGCTGAACATCAATCTTGCGAGCTGACTCTCCCAGAAAAGGGTTGAAATCAGAATCCAACAATATCTTTGTTACCACCAACGCTATGCTACCAAGGGTAAGCAAAACTTTTTCATCCGCCACTGCTTTGAGCTGAAATGACAAATGACAGCAGTGGAAAGAAGATATTTAAAGTTTTGACAGCAACGCTGTGATTGGCTTAAGGCAAACCTTTTCCATCACGCCCCACTTTGGAAGAAACATTTTCATGCCCCACCCACCGCCCCAACATTTAACTAAATGGTCCATGCTGAATTTTGATTGAAACAACAACATTTTGTGACTCCTCCATCTGTGCTTTTATAGATCATAGAAAGAAAAGTGCAATCTCTTTCAAGTAAACCAGACTGCTTAATCAGACAAAAACAAATTAAATGTCCATCTCCTTATTAGAACAATGCAAATAAAGTTCTGTGTGCAAAAAATAACTAATATTTGGCCAAAAAATTCCTTGTGGCTGCAATTAACCCGTTTTGCACTGAATATCTTTTCAAGATAACCATAAAGTGCAACTTGTGAAAAAACAAAAACACAATTAGTGCAGATGTGTGTGAGCCATCAAGTTTTATCAGTATTGGTGGCTGCAATGAGCCTGCTTTACACAACAAATCTTTTTTAAACAGGGCTGCAGACGTGATACGGCCAATCGCAATTCATGCTAAATGTTGAACTTAGATCTGTATTTTATTCTGAGAGGCAACAGCAGAAAAGCTGATCTCAGAGGTAGGATGTGGCGAGTCGCCTTGAACCTTGCGCACAAGCATAACCTGTTAATAGCGTAACTTAAAAAACAGTTACACATTTGCATAGCTAACCTTAGCTAACATAGTCACGCATCAGGTGCATGTAATGTTAGCCCACTGTGGGCTATGAGGGGCCGTTTAGGCCATAACTACTGAAACGCTCTCACACATACTACTGAAACGCTCTCACACATACTACTGAAACGCTCTCACACTCACTACTGAAACGCTCTCACTCACACATACTACTGAAACGCTCTCACACATACTAATGAAACACTCTCACACTCACTACTGAAACGCTCTCACTCACACATACTACTGAAACGCTCTCACACATACTACTGAAACGCTCTCACACTCACTACTGAAACGCTCTCACTCACACATACTACTGAAACGCTCTCACACATACTACTGAAACGCTCTCACACATACTACTGAAACGCTCTCACACATACTACTGAAACGCTCTCACACATACTACTGAAACACTCGTACATTGACTATTGAAACGCTCTTACACATACTACTGAAACACTCTCACACATACTAATGAAACACTCATACATTCACTACTGAAACACTCTCACACATACTAATGAAACACTCTCACACATACTACTGAAACACTCTCACACATACTAATGAAACACTCATACATTCACTACTGAAACACTCTCACACATACTAATGAAACACTCATACATTCACTACTGAAACGCTCTCACACATACTAATGAAACACTCTCACACATACTAATGAAACACTCATACATTCACTATTGAAACGCTCTTACACTCACTACTGAAACACTTACACATACATACATACTCTGTAAACCTATTCACGCTCATATATAAATGTAAATAATAAATGTGTATGTATATGTTTTTCAGTTATATGTATGTATGCTCTTACATGAGGATGTGCAAGCGTCTCACATGTATTCATACAAGTCATTTCAGTAGTGACCGTGAGAGTGTTTCAATAGTGAATGTACGAGCGTTTCAGTAGTATGTATGAAAGACATCTCACTAGCATACGGAAGGTACTTCGGTTAAACCGGAAGGCGGAAGCAAAGAGTGCAAGCGCCAACGGTCAAGGGTATGGCAGCGCCAGCGGACAATAGGCTTGCGACAGCTGAGGCTGTGCTCCTACTGAGGAACTTGCTTCAGTCACCTACGCTAATAAACCAAATATCGAACTCTCTAGATACACCTTCGAATGCAGCAATTAATGCTGAAATAAGGTCTCTCTACGAACCCGGGTCTAGCAGCATGCAACGTGCACCTGCTCCAGGCAACGACATACGGAACTATTGTCCCCGCTATGAAACGAGGGCAACTTACAGCACATGGAAAGCTAAACCAAGACAAAAGTAAGTAGAATTGTTTTATTTTTTATTGTTTAAGATAACTGGGGCATTCCATTAATTCGCATAGTCCTAATGTTGGCTAGCTAGCAAAGTAAGGGTAATGTTGCTTGTTAGCTAGCATATTTGTGGTTGCGTTAGCCTAACGTTAAGTAGCTAGCACTAACGTTAGCTCGTCTGACGTGTTCTTTTTTTTACAGAGTCAGACAGAAAACGCTGTACCATCGGACCTTTAACAAGGACGTTATTTTGCTGCTTAGTCCTACAGACGACCTAGTCGTCAAGCAGCGGAAGAAGGAGCAGTTATACAAAAGAGGGCATATCTTGAGTGCTTTCGAGTTTGACAAAACCTGGGACCAAGGGACAGTTCTCCGTCAAATACGTGACGCTTTTAAGCAGAAAATTCCCGACGATGTGAGGTACGTAGCTGGCCGCCCAGCGGTTCTGAGATTGGAGAGGGACACGGAGAAAAGCTAATGTTGTGATCATCTTTGCAATCAAACATATTTGATGTGACTTGTCGAGTCTTGGCCAATCAGTGTTAAGATGTGAACAGCGTTTTCATTTCCCTCGCACCTGTTTTTTAACGGCAAGCTAGTCAGCTTGCTATCACGTTAGCTAACGTGTTTGGGAGAGACAGCGAGTGAGATTACTGGCAGCGGAGAGTCCGTGAAAGGCGTGTGGCGGCAGCCAGGTGCCAGGAAAGTGGCGAGTCAGCCGCGATTTAGCGGCACCTCCCTACGGAGACAAGTGGCGATTTTATCCAACTTGTATTTTAATTTAGAAAAAGTGGCCTAAATTCGTTTCCTCCGTACGGTGGCCGGGCTCCTGTTTATATTCAAGGGTTTAAGATCTACGTGTAGAAAAAAAGTGTATCCTCCAGTTAATTAGAATATATATAGTTATGCAGTTATAATCGCTGTCACACTCGAGAGAGGTGTTCAGGTTTACCTGGTGGAAACATTATTCCAGTGTTTATCTTAGACTAACAGTGCCGTCTCCCCCGCTGTCACCTTTTTCATCCCTGATGAGTTTGCACCCCTGTAATTAGTAGATGCGCTCCTAAATAAACTTTCCTGTTAGCACACATACATTTGTAGGGCCATATACGCCCAAAAGGGAGCACTGTAGACCCCTGGTTTAAGGCATCTAAACAGAATGGCTTGATAATTGATAAATTAATTATTAGACTATTCAGTTAATTCCACCAACAACATTAAAACATTACACCAGCATAGTACTGGGTGACCAAAAGCCACCAAAACAGATTTTATGGATCTTCTTGCATACATTCTAGAAGTGTCTTCAACATTAATGTGACATCATTCTACTCCAAAATAGTGGAAAATGGCTAATCACTGATATGTACTCAATTGGTTTGTGCACAGCTGTGAACTACTGATGGCTTGTGGCAACAAGTTGATCGCACCAGTGTTGAGGGACGGCCAGCAACTCGATGCCAGTATAATCCAGAAAGTACTTAAATTTAAGGCTCTATATGTGAGGCCCTCCAGACCACTTGAGGTATGTATAAAGGTGTTATCTGTAACTTCTGAGATTGAAAGTAACCCAATTCGCCCCAATTTGGGGCGACTCTAGCTCAGGGGGCTGAGTGGTCGTCCCGTAACCACAAGGTACCCGATCCCCAGTCCCTCCATAGTTCACATGTCGAAGTGTCCCTCAGCAAGACACCTAACCCCTAGCTGCTCCCCGGGCGCCTCACAGGGCTGCCCACTGCTCCTTAACCAAGGATGGGTCAAATGCAGAGAAGAATTTCCCCAAGGGGATTAATAAAGTGCATGTTTCTTTTCTTTCTTTCAATTGTGCATGTACTGTTATTATTTTTGAAAGTTGCTATTGGTATAACTTTTAACCAAACCAACATGCTCAATTTTTTACTGCTGGGTTTAGTGAAGTATCCAACAACTAAACAAACAAGCAATTAGATCTTCAAAATATATCGTTCTTTCGCAAGTTAGTACATTGCACAAAATGTATGTAAACCACTTCAGCACCTTTTTGATTGAGGTACTGTAGGCTACTTGCTAGTTGATAGAATGACTAAGTGATATTAACTGCAGTAAATTCTATCCCTTTTTAAGCCTGAAAATTCGGCTGAAAGTTGCTGCGAGGAGGAGGAGGAGTACGTAGAGATGGTGCCGTCAGTCACCACCAGAGCAAGCAGAAAACTTAACCCTGTCAGGGACCAGCCGGACCACCCCACCATGTCAGCGACCAGCAGCCTGGTACCGACGAGCACCGTGGCCAGCAGCCTTGATCCAAACAGTACCCCACTATCGACCACCAACCTGTGGCCAGAAAGTACCGATTACAGAGCTTACCTTTCTGTTATCAATATGTCATCTGATGAAGAAGAAGATGAGGATCTGTATGCTGCCTTATCGGCCAGCATGGAAGACCAGATGTGAGTATTAGAATATTGCCTTTTATTTAACAAAATGTTTTATTACTTGAGGTCTTGTTGATTGCTCCCGGTGCTAATTTTGTTGATTGTTCCGTTGTTTAGCTTTTGCTAGACTAAAAACCACCGTTGGCATTGTAATGTGGGTCCCAAGTTGAGTGCCCTCTTGGAAAAAGACCACAAATTGTACCTATGCCTTTTATACCTAATTACTGATTGCGCACATACCTTCAAAGTTGCGATTAGTGTCACTGGAAGGCTAGAGGCACCTTCTGTGATTAATTTCACTGTTCAATGCATCAATTCGAGATGTTAATTCATCAACGGAATAATGGCAAGTATCGGGGCTAACACTGTTCTTTTCCGCAAGTGAAAATCAGAATGTGGGTGGATGTGTGTATGCACAAATGGCTACACTATAACTGCGAATGTATGGTTGGAGCAGTGATCTAAACATTATTTTCCCTTTTGATGTTTGCTTTCAGAAAAGAAAGTTCATCTGGAAGTGTCCCTATTCAAGAGATTTTATCTGAGCTTGGTGAAAAGATCAACAATAACCAAGTCAACCGGTTCAACATAAACCGTGCTGCTGTGCTGGATGGTGCCATTCGGGGCTTCAAAAGAATCTCTTTTGACCCGACACACAGGATAAGTGTGAGATTTTCTGATGACAAAGGAACAACTGAAGAAGCTGTGGATCTTGGTGGTCCAAGAAGAGAATTTCTTCGACTGCTTACAGAAGCTCTTGCACAGTCTGAAATGTTTGAGGGAACAGAAGGGAACCTCAATTTGGCTCTTGATGCATCAGGTAGCCTTTATCTTGTTTTTGGTTTTCATGAAATAATTATATACCCTGTAAAATAGATTATGGCTCCCACTCCATTTTGTGTGAACCTCATAGTGATTTTAATCCTTTGAAATAATAGCCTAACACTTTAAAAAGCCAGTGTGGCTACCCTGGTACCAAAGAGGGTGCCAAACTCAGATTACAGACTGTGACTTTAAGTGATTTCCATGGCAGCAGTTAAAAGGTTATGCACTCACAGCATAAATTCTACCTCTTTTTTTTTTCAGCTGTCAGAGAGGACCGATACTTTATCACAGGAAGGGCTATTGCAGTCAGTCTGGTACATGGAGGGCCTTCACCAAATTTCTTGTCCAAAACACTGTTTGACTGCATAGTTCAAGGGCCAGAGAAATCTAGACCAGACCTGGGGGACATCGTAGATTCTGAAATCCGTGACAAAATACAAAAGGTTTGTTGCATTTTAATTTCATCATATTCAGTGCTTATGATGAATTGAACGATTTTGGCTGGTCCAAGCACAGAATATTCATATTTGTAAGAATGCATTCTCTACCTGTCTTATCATTTGTGCCCCCCATTCAATTAAATGGATCAGTTTATATCTGTTTCACACTGTGGTATTATGCGTCTGCCACAAGATATCATTTTGGATGCGAAGTGCCCAGGTTGCGCTCATTGGACTGAAGTAGTCTTACCCAATTAAAAATAAAATCATATCACTGGCACGTTATCAGCAACTAACGTCATAGTTACAATCACCTCTAGCAAAGCAAGGTGGGTGCGCAATAATTGGTGGGGGACAGTAAATCAACTGTTTTATTTTTTAATCTGATTTAAAAAAATAAACTGTTAATCACTCTTAGGTTTCAGAATCAACAACTCTGGAGGAACTCACCCAGTCAACTGAACCTCTCCTTGACTATCTCGCCAATGCAGGCTGTCTGAAGCCACTGAAAAGTGTTGACGACAGGGATAGACTTGTAGAAGATGTCTTGATGTTTCAAGTGATCAATCGAGTCCGTGGACCATTTGAAAGGTATTTTAAATGTAGTTAAATTGAAAATCCTGTTTGATGTCCAACACATGCAAAAGAGTGAACTCTTCATTGAACCACCTTTCCTCCCATACTGTCATTTACTGTAGGTTCAAAGATGGGTTGAAAACGCTTGGAGTTCTGGAGCAGATCCAGAAGCATCCAGAATCTTTCAGTCCAGTGATGTGCTACAATCCAAAGCCGCTCACTGCTGACCAGGTTGATGGGCTGTTCCACGTCCGGTGGTCAGAGGAGGGGAGCAACCAGAAAAGAGATGAGGAAACAGTAGTTGCTTTCTGGAGGGACTATTTACAAGATGTTGAAGGTGTGTGTGTGTGTGTGTGTGTGTGTGTGTGTGTGTGTGTGTGTGTGTGTGTGAGAGAGCGAAAAACTCAGGAAACTCGTATGTGCACTTGTTCTAAGAAAAGGGGAAAAAAGCTTCTGGTGTTAACATTCCAAAGTTTAGGATTTAACGTATTTGGTCTGTCTCTCATTTATATTTATCTCCCACCCCAACGAAGTTCTAAAATGTAGTTTGTGTGCTGTGCTTAATTCTGTGCTGTCCTGCTTTGCTTATTCCACAGAGGAAGATGGATCAAAGAAGTTGGGGGACATCCTAGCATTTGCAACGGGATCTGATGCAGTACCACCAATCGGCTTTTCTCCTCAGCCATCTCTCGAATTTCTTCACTCAAGTGGTGGAGCAGAAAAGTTCCCTGTTGCCAACACCTGCATCAGCTGTCTTCGACTGCCTATCTACAGCACGTACGGTGGTTTTAAGAGCAACATGGACTTTGCAATAAGAAACACACAGGGCTTTGGCATGCCATAGATGATGAATGTAAATTTTAAAGTTGAAAGGTAGAAAATGTAACGGCTGAGAAAAAATATTTGGTATAGGGCAGTGGTTCTCAAACCTATCAGACATGTTTTGTTACAACCTAATGGTTCTTAGGTTGTTGTCCTATTGAGGTAAGAGTGAAAAAGGATCCATCTCACACTAATCCTGATTCCGTTGTACAAAAGTATAGCCTATGTCTACGGAAATTGTTATAAAATGTTTATAATGGCCTCTAGTTTTTGATTGCCATGTCAGCAACGGCATAGTACTTGTCTTGTTGACAAGTACTATGCCACAATTGAATTCTAAAAATTGCTGACTTTTGTTTATTGTACAGCATTAAACGGTTATGTGGATATGTTGGAAATGCAAATTATTTCATTCACACTAGCCCAAAGTTTGCTTGTTTTGTTAACTTGAGTGCATACATTTCCTAGTAAGGGCTTACATTTGTCCTGTTGTTTGTTTTACATGATTGTTCTAAGAATGGAGCCACTCAAGAAATGTATTTTACATGGCACGGTCTAGATTCAATACCAGACCGTGACACTTGTCCAAAAACCGCAACCGCGAATCAACGGGACGAGCCAACTTTTGATTGTAAGGGTTCTTTTATACGGTACATTTACACATCAATAAATGTTTGTTGTGAAATAATAGCCCAATTTCTTCATTCAAGTTTATTGTCACATACTAGACATCAACTTGCAATATCAGTAGTAAAATTCTTAGGCCAACTCAACTTTGCACACTAGTAAGAGAATCATTCACTTAGTCCTCTGGGATGTCTTGCTTGCAAAAAATGTAAAAGAGACAGAAATAATTGTATTCCATGATTTCCATCATTCATTAATGGGTCAATTAATTCTTGAATTTCTTGCATGGTACTGTTGCTTACATGAACACAGTTTTCAGGAACCTCAATATTATTCCTGCTCTCTACTGCAGGTAGTGGTTCATTATCAGTGCCTAAATGTTCATCAATCTGAAACACACCACCTATAGCTGTGTTGTTGCTTCCAATATGACTGACAACACCTATATGCCACAATTGCAATGGGGTTTGGCATCCTTGGGTAGAGAGTCCATGGTTATTCCATTGGCTCCTGAATTCTCTGACTGCCCTTTGAACCCGAGGTAAGTAAATGTAATGCAAACAAAATAAATTAAGATCACAAAGAGAGTCAAGTATGCCTTCATTTTCCATAAAGGTAAATAAGTCAGAGAAGTAGTATGAAACGACTCGGTTTAGTTCTGCCCATAGCCTCTCTATTCTTTGGTTGTGTACGCTGCGCCCCATGATCATGCTTCTCCTATTCAACCCTCTACTGTTCAGCATAAATCGGGCAACCTCTATATTTTCCCTTCCATGGTCGCTCCGTACTCTTGAAGGCAGTCCAAAGTCAGATACGCCCTGCTGAAACAGGTTCAAAACACTTGATGCCCTGTTATTGTTGAGGCACTGAAGGTATATGATGGTGCGACTGTACCCATCCACACAGCCATGGAACACCATTCTCCACCTCACCAATTTATGGTTCCCGTCAATATGCCTGTATAAAAGAAAGAAGTGACATCTGTTACAATCCTGGAAAAAAGAATTATGTAGGGTCACATCATACAAGTGGTCCATCTCTATGGGGCAGAAATATTGTTGCGAGACCTTAATGAACCCTTAGTGTAAAAAAATGGTTATATGTTTGTGTTATTTGTCCATTAGTTTCAGTTAGAGTGTAGCTGGCTTCCCCAACTGATAGTCAGGCAAGCTCTCCATTGAGCAATAAAACAATTAACTCATGGTGAACAGCCAAATATTCAAAATGCTCTACTGGTTTATCTTGTTAGCCATCATGTGGCCAATCTCCCGAGTGTGTGTGATCAACACGATCACTTTTATGTATAATATGGTGATCAAAATGATCGTGTTGATCACACACACTCGGGAGATTGGCCTCGTGATAGATAACAAAGTAAAGCATTTTGAATATTGATGATATTTGGCCGTTCACCATGAGTAGACCTAAATTGTTTTATTCTGGCTCAATGGAGCCAGTCCTCGGTTGGGGGAAGTCAGCTAGTTCTAATCTAGGGTATAGGAGCGAACAGTCAAAATGGTACAGGAATAATCAATACAGGGATCACAAACAGTAACATTAGGCAAGCCATAACTTGTAAGAATAGACCTGTCAAAGGCCCATAGCACACATACCATAACTCGTTTGGAGTTTGCACACTGTAAACCCTTCGGCGAATGGCTTGAGTGCGTCTCAATGACCGTCCGACGGGATCAATCTCCTGCAGAATTTGACGGATCCTCCAGCGCTGGATACGGATTCCGCGAGCCCGTAGACTTCCAATAACGTATCTCTCACCAGCATTCGGGGTACTCGTGGAAATCTCCCTTATGGTTAATATCAGTTCTTCATTGGTCAAGGACGTGTATTCCAAAGGTCCGACACCAAGACGTTGCCTATGTCTGAACACAGTCCGACGGCTAATTCCAAAAAAAGAAGCAATTCCCTGCCAGTTAAAACAGAGTCCCATGCACTGGTTAAATTGCTCAATTGTTAAATCATATCGTGGGCGACATGGAAGGCCATTTCTGGCTGTAGGTGGAATCGGAGGAAGACAGTTTTCTTGATCTCTTCTTCTAGTTCTAAAGTCACCAAACCTATTAAAACAAAAACATATTGACTCCAAAAAAACAACCGTCTCTCCATCAGGTCCTTCCCTAGAGCGACCCATAGACAACATAGAATTTAGGGTAATGGTGTGGTCATCAAGCTCTCTAAAATATCTCTCTTCTCCTGGGTCTTGCTGTAGGCATTGAACGCAGCGCAGCACCCTATTGAAAAAATCAACGATGTCATCGCGATTGCCAATTACGAATAAGGCCTGCAGACTGATCAAAATATATAGAAGTTGCACCTTCATATTCAATCACAAAAAAATATATTAATTGAAATAACCCTGAAATGTCACGCTCTTACCCGCTGCCAAGCGGGCTAAGATTGGCGCGTTGTCGCTGTTCAAAACATGCACTCTTTGCTTCCGCCTTCCGGTTTAACCGAAGTACCTTCCGTATGCTAGTGAGATGTCTTTCATACATACTACTGAAACGCTCGTACATTCACTATTTAAACACTCTCACGGTCACTACTGAAATGACTTGTATGAATACATGTGAGACGCTTGCACATCCTCATGTAAGAGCATACATACATATAACTGAAAAACATATACATACACATTTATTATTTACATTTATATATGAGCGTGAATAGGTTTACAGAGTATGTATGTATGTGTAAGTGTTTCAGTAGTGAGTGTAAGAGCGTTTCAATAGTGAATGTATGAGTGTTTCATTAGTATGTGTGAGAGTGTTTCATTAGTATGTGTGAGAGCGTTTCAGTAGTGAATGTATGAGTGTTTCATTAGTATGTGTGAGAGTGTTTCAGTAGTATGTGTGAGAGTGTTTCAGTAGTGAATGTATGAGTGTTTCATTAGTATGTGTGAGAGTGTTTCATTAGTATGTGTGAGAGCGTTTCAGTAGTGAATGTATGAGTGTTTCATTAGTATGTGTGAGAGTGTTTCAGTAGTATGTGTGAGAGTGTTTCAGTAGTGAGTGTAAGAGCGTTTCAATAGTGAATGTACGAGTGTTTCATTAGTATGTGTGAGAGCGTTTCAGTAGTATGTGTGAGAGCGTTTCAGTAGTATGTGTGAGTGAGAGCGTTTCAGTAGTATGTGTGAGAGCGTTTCAGTAGTATGTGTGAGAGCGTTTCAGTAGTTATGGCCTAAACGGCCCCTCATAGTGGGCTAACATTACATGCACGCATGCAGAAAGTGGGGCTTCATAACACAGCAGCCCTCTGTGTCGTTCTTTAAGAAAAATAAACTCCACTACACTAACAACATGAAAACAAAGTGAAGTGCTCCTACATTTAAAATAATTTTGACAAAACAGAGCAATATACCTCCATGTTCTCCTCCCCGTAACCTCCCGTTAGTGTGTGCCAAGAGCCAAGTCAAACCCACAAATAGAAACTCCTGACTTATTCAGCGGCGTATGCCCCGCACACTACATCCAAACTCAACTCGCAGCTTTTCGTTTTGAGAGCAATTTTTTGCTCTCAAAGTTTTTTAGAACAAATATTCTTGTTTTGCAGCCAAAAATTCTAGTTTAATAAGTAATACTAACAAATAATTAACTTACAAACGAGAAATGTACTCTTTGTACTTTTTTTGTTTTGTTTGCCTAATAAAAACACACAAATCTACCTTCATATTATCAGCTTTACACACACGCAATATAATTTTAGTCTGGACGCGGAGTGTGGGTTTCCTCTCTGCGCTGAACGCCTGTGAGTGCTTTGGGACGGCGGAGAGGCTCACGGCAGCACCCGCTATGGACAGTAACTGCAGAACGGTACGTGCTTTTACGTCCGAGTCTCAAAGACAGCAGAAATCTCAAAGTCTCCAATAACACCAGAAAAGTTGCTAGATGATTCGCTAGTCTCTTATGACAAAAAAGGTTGCTAAGAGGATTTTGAAAGTCACCAGATAGAGTGACAAAGTTGGCAATACTGGTCAGGAGTACTAGCCCACCTAACTTTACACCCCGGCCGGATTTGCCGTCATAGCAGCGTGATTCCAAGGCCCTTTCCACTTCCCTCACTGTTGGTTCATCTTTAATTACCAGATTAATTTAGAATGGTGGACTCCGTGGGTTTTTCTGGTTGACATATTGTTTGACTGCAATGTCAGCACATATTGGCAGTGGAAAGTTGAAGATGCCAGAAATGATTGCAATGTATCTGATGCTCCTGCCGTGTAAGTACATTCAAAATGGTTTTCTCAGGATGGGTTTTACCATTTAAAACTAGGCGCTTTCTGGGATTCTTCCTTAGACATGTAGCAGGCCCACTGCATGAATTAACAGTTTGCGTGGTAATTTTCCAGCACCGGTGACAACAGCTTCTGCAGTTTGTATTTGTCCATTGTTTGCGATGTATGTGTCGCTCTCTGCTTGCATTTCTGGTCCACCAACTTGCAATAATAAAGTCCACCGTGATGCATTGAAGGCATTTAAATCACTTTTCCAAACAGAAATCAACACTTCTTTGGTCAACTGTTTTGACAATTTTGGTTGTGATTGCTTCTACATCGTCCTACTGTAAAAAAATGTGGTAGTCTTGATTTAGACAAAGTCCATTATCATAGTGATTGTATAACAGACATATTGATGAATACATGATATATGCTACATTCAGTCCAAATAATTCAAATTTTTCGTGAATCAGTATTTATTTTCAAAAAGCGCTGAAATACATGAGCCAAATTTTTTATTAACTTTGAAAAACTAGTAACTTCTAAGTGAAATGTGAATAATCTGTCACAGTTATCACACAACTATCACTCTCACCTGCCCACCATACTGCATTCACTCCCTTCTGTATTTCCTCATCAGCTCTATCACTCTCACCTGCCCACTCTGCTGCACTCACCTGAATCAGCTCATTCAGTGCACCTGGTAGTCACTCGCAGCATCAGCTCCACCAGGGACGTTTCTAGGATTCAAAGAAAGGGGGGGCTTAGCCCCTAGAGAACTGGCATGTGTGCGCGCGCAGCTCGCGGCTTCTTTTTGGGGTCCATTTGGGGCCGCGGATATTACATTACATTACGGGCCAGTCCCAATCTCCACCCATATGGACTCACAGACTTTGAGGCGCGCTCCCGCGAAGTCCGTGAGGGTTTAGGGGTGGCCCATTGTCACATCGTAGAGTGTTTGAGGGCTCTCTGGCAGACATTTTGAGCCCTTTATGAACCCTTTCCGTAAGTCAGCATTAGATGCTGACTTTGCCTAAGGGAATTACCCACAGTTCATAGCAATGTGACGCTAAACACGCAGTTCCCAATGGAAGCATGAAGACGTAAAAAAAGAGAGACACGTGGGCGTTCAGCCCGATAAAATACACTATAACATTACGGATTAAAGATGGAACATAAAAACACATGAAATCAGAGGAAAGCAAGCAGAAAATATATATATATATATATTTTTTTTTTACATTCATCAAACATTTAGTTTTGACAAAACGAGTAAATAGATCATTTAAAATGACTTCTCATGTCGTGAGGTTGACGTTCAAATCAGTGAATAAAAAGTATAAAATAAATACACAATTGTACACAATAGTTTTGTATGTGGTCATGTGATGTTGCAGCAAAGTGCTGTCCCATTCATATCCACACCAGTTCAAGCCCTCACAGCCTCTCACACTCAGCCATTTAGCAGCTGACGTCAGTGAGTGCCTGAGGGTTCAGGGCTTGAGGGTTTAGGGTGGAGATTGGGATTGGGCCTACATGTCCATTGTTTCCGACAGTTCATAGATTGGTTCAATCAGAAAGAGTGTGATTTTGCTCTGTAGTTTTGCTTGCATTCATTAGTATATGATAACAGAAGAGACAGAATGTCAGGGTCGTAGTGAACACAAATATGAACTTTTCTCAAATAACGAGAGAGAAATACTTTTCCTGCTTGTAAAGGAAAGACGGATAAACTAGCTTTCATATCCGCGTCACTCCCAAATCCAATGGATGGAGAATGGACCTGACAGTGTCAACTTTTGAGTCGTTTACTTGTTTTATTTTGAGCAGAAGGGAATACGATTTTTTATCAACATTTACATCTATTTTGTTGTCTGTGTAGTTTTTACAAACCAGTAATATTTAATGCTCATTTGGACACTATCACTGAGATAAAGATGAACTTGTTCAGTGTCTAATATACCATTCAATAGTTTCATTTAATGACATCACCAAAATAAAAATAAATTATTATAATTCTTTTTTTTTTTTCAAGCCAAATTATTTGGGGTGGCTGAAGAACATTTTGGGGGGGCTTCAGCCTAATGACGCCCCTGAGCTCCACCCATATCGTCAGCTCTATCACTCTCACCTGTCCACTCCTGCTGCACCTATTGCCTCTGGTATATAAACCCCAGCGTCACTCACACTCAACGCCAGACCCTGCAGCAAATTCCTCAGATCCCATTGATGAAGGAGCGATATTAATTAGATTAGTTTCATAGGGAGAGAGTTATTTGCGATGATCCGTTCTCACATTGTGATGACTTCCTGTACGAGCGCTATCGATTCAGCCGACAAGGACAAATTTATTTACGAGAGCTCCTTGAGTCGTATATTGCGAACAGCACACGGCGCAGCAGAGTGTTGACTGTCTCATAGACTCTATGCATTGCCTTGCGCTTTTTTGCGACTGGGACATTTTTGTACAGTGTGGGCGATCCAGAGAACATCGGGAAAGCAGCTGTATGCCGTGCTGTCCGTAAAGTTTATTTGGCGCTGAATAAATATATGGATGCGTTCATTACATTCCCTGGCCACAACCCAGTAAATGCAATCAAAGAGGGATTTAATGGAATTTCAGGTAATTGAGTTATTCAATTTTTCACCATTTAATGAAAATGCATTCCTATCATTCCTTACGGAGCTCATCATTATGCAGAGTTTCCCAATGTCATTTGCGCAGTGGACTGCACGCAGATCCGGATCAAATCGCCGTCTGGCCCAAACAAGGGAGATTTCGTCAATCGAAAAGGCCATTCCAGCATTAATGTGCAGGTACTTATGACAATTTTCCTCGCATTGCTATAAAAACAATCATGTCTTTGACTATACGGGTCATGGACCTTGCAATTGCCTGCTGTAGCCTCTCCATGTACTGTACAATAACCATGACTTGACCGCTATTCATCTTAGATGATCTGTGACTCCACCTGCCTCATCACAAATGTTGAGGCCAAGTGGCCGGGTTCCATCCACGACTCCAGAATATTCAGAGAGTTTACACTGTGCCACAGCTTGGAGCAAGGTATAGCAAATCTCATGTCATTCAGAAATTGCTTATTTTATGTAGGTGATCCAACATTGTACATATCATACTATAGGTGATGAGTAAGAAGTACTTCTGCAGCAAATAATCAAAACTTTGGGTTACTTAACGTAACCCCCGTTCTTTGATAAGAGTGAGGTGTTTCACTATGGGAAGCGCTCGGCGTGACCAACTAAGGAAGCTCCAATGACACCACGTCTGTCCGTGACAGACAGGTCGAACTGTGCTGGGGCCCCGCCCCCTCATACTATCACAGTCGACCGCCCCTCTTGAAATCATTCTAGACAAATTTTCTTTCCGTGTCAATGCAAGGAGGGGTGTGTTGGTGAAACACCTCACTCTGTTATCAAAGAACGGGGGTTACGTTAACTAACCCAAAGTTCTTTTTCTAACTTCGTTCGGTGTTTCACTATGGGAGATATAGACCGCTCCCGGATTGCATGAAATCCCCGAAGCCAAAATAGTTTAGCCTGGTAATGACTATCACAGGGACTCTGGCGTGTTGGCCTCTACACAGCATGTGCTAAGGACGGCCCTGAGACATCAAGCCTGTAAAACCTTACAAAAGTGTGAGGCGTAGCCCAGCTCGCTGCAGCACAAATATCCTGCACTGGAACACCCTTTAACAGGGCCCATGAAGTAGCCATACTCCTTGTGGAATGAGCCCTCAAACCCTTGGGGGGCTGCAGACCCCTACAACTATAGGCTAGAGTTATGGCCTCTACAATCCAGTGGGACAGCCTTTGTGAGGAGTGGCCCAGGACACGAACAGTTGATCTGCTTTCCTGAAAACTGCCGATCTACTCGCATACATGTGCAGTGCTTGCACCGGACACAATGTGTTAAGCCTTTGCTCCTCTGCGGAGGAAAAAGGAGGTGGGTGAAAAGCTGTGAGCTCCACCGTGGGACATCTGTACGCTGACTCCACCACCTTAGGCACAAAGGCCGGGTTGGGCCGCATACAGACCTTGGCGAGCCCTGGAGCAAACTGCAAGCAGGAAGGGCGACTGGATAAAGTCTGTAAGTCACTCACACACTTTGCTGTGGTTAAAGCCAAGAGCAACACTGTTTTGAGTGAAATAAACTTCATCTCCACTGCCTCCAAAGGCTCAAATGGGTGTTGAGAGAGGGCCTCCAACACCACCAATAGATCCCACAGAGGAACCAGGGTCCTTGGAACGGGAAGTTTACGACTAGCACCTTTCATGAAACGACATACTAAAAGATGCTGCCCCACTGGCTTCTCTCCAAAGCCTAAATGACAGGCTGAGATAGCCGCTAAATACACTTTAATAGTAGAAAAGGCCTTACCCGTGTCTACTAAATCTTGCAAAAAACACAGTAGGTCCACTACTGAGCACTGGAAAGGAATGGTGTGCCTCAAACGACACCATTCCTCAAAAACCCGGCATTTACAACTGTAAAGAGAGCGAGTGGAGGCGGCCCTTGCACTCTGGTGTCGATGACCCGTTCAGGCAGGCCTGCTGCGTTCAGGTTCCATCTCTCACAGGCCAAGCCCAGAGTGCTATTCGGTCTGGGTGAGGGTGGTAGATCTCCCTGCCTGGGAAAGAAGGTCCCTGCGTATGGGGAGAGGCCACGGCTCGTCCGCCAGGAGCTGTATTATTTCTGCCACCCAATGCTTGGACGGCCACCGTGGCGCTATCAGGATTAGCGACAAGCCCTGTTCTCTAACCCTGTCCAAAGTCGGGGAGATCAGGCTGAGCGGGGGGAATGCATAGAGCAGCACGTTTGGCCACGAGTGGACCAGCGCATCCATCCCCAGTGGCGCATTCTTGTCCGACAGGGAGAAAAACAGTGGACATGAGTGTTTTCTTGCGAGGCGAAGAGATCTACGTCTGCTTGGCCGTATTTCTGCCAGACTTGCTTCACCACCTGCGGGTGAAGAGTCCACTCTCCGTACAGAGGGTTTCCTCGGGTGACGGCGTGAGCATAGGCGTAATGCCGTGAGCCAGCGCTGAAATTCCCTCATCCGTAGAAGCCCCAAATGTACCACATACTGTATATCACTGACGCCATTAGGCCGAGCAGGCGAAGGCATAGTCTGAACGACACCGCTATCCCCAGCCGGAAGAGGGCGAGACACTGCGTGAGGGACGCTACTCTCACCTCCGATAGCGCAGCGGTGGATTGGCCATAGGGAGTACCGGGAGTTTTCCCGGTGGGCCGGTCAGTAATGGGCCGGCAGTGACTGACATTTTTATTTTATTTTTTATGTAAAGACGCATAAGAGGCCCAGTAGTCCCGCCCACGCATTTTCCCTCGTCCAATCACCTTTAATGATGAGCTAATGACACATCATTAGCAATCTGTGAGAGAGAAGAGAAAGCAAAAATGGAGAAAAAACGAAAAGGCGGTGCAGAAAAACTGAGGGAAAAGAAGAAAAAAAAAGCTCTCGCAACTGATGCTAAGATAGGGTGACCAGACGTCCTCTTTTTCCCGGACACGTCCTCTTTGAGACCTAAAAAGCGTCCGTCCGGGATTTTGCTACGTCCGGGAAAATAGTTATTACCCCCTTACAAGTTTTGGAAATGGTACGTCCGGGATTTTGCTACGTGCGGGGAAAATAGTTATTACCCCCTTACAAGTTTTGGAAATGGTATCTCCCTCACGTTCCACCTTCTTGCGCAAGCTCTGACTGTAGAGAGAACTGTCATTGGTCGACCGATCTCAACGTAAATGTAAGTTCACGGCATGCTACCCCCCCCCCCGCGACGAAGATATACTATCCTGATTAATTAACCACTATTTTATGGTGCTGTGGTTTGAGCATGCAGATCTGCTTTTTCACAATTTTTATAATTACAAATCAGGTCACCAGAGTTAAAGTGTTTTAAGTATCAATACACTTTCTTCAAGCCCACTGTCCAATTTGTTCAAATTGGACAGTGGGCCTATTTACCTATTTACCTATTTTTTTCTGTCAGTGTTTATGGTTTATTGTCCTTGCTTTTCTTTTTTTTAATACTTATTTATGGAAATGTTCAGCTTAAATTACATCAAATAAGAGACAAGGAGACAATGACCCATTTCACATTATACAGTTAAAACTAATGAAACACTGATTAACTACTGTTACAATAATCTTGTCTGTCTTTCACAGGTGCTGAGGAGAGCTTTATATTTGTTCCAGTGTGTGCTTTGTGAGGGACCTACAGTTGTCTTCCAGTGCCACTGTCCTGATGTACTTTAGCCAGTATCCTCCTTGTAAGAGCAATACTCTTTTCTTGGCTATCTATTATACATTTATTTTAGTCAACACTTGACAACTTTAATGGATATTAATAACATCTTTTGTTTGTCTTTCACAGGGAGTTCTATTTGTATGAGTATTTGTATAAATAAACACTCTTGAATCCTTTCTCCAGTATCCTTCTGTGTAGTCATCATTTATTTTATTCAATGCTCCAGAATATCAAGGGATATTCATTATAGTAGTGTTATTAAGGGCTTGTGTGATTATATGTACAGTACATCAACGGACCGAGTTGGCACAGTATCTGCGCGCGGATTGTGGTGGGTCAGTCTGGACCAAAAAGTCCAGGGCCGAATTTTTGTCCCAGTCCAGGCCTGCAATAGCGTGACGCGATAAGAGAGGGAGTTTATGTTGAGACCCAAGTAATCTGTACATTGCGCCAGTTCGACCGGACTCTTTGACCGCCTGCTCCCGTGAGTGGGAGCATATCAGATAGTCGTCTATGTACGAGAATATCCTGATGCCGCTGTTCGTAACGGAGACAGCGCGGCCTCTACACACTTGCTGAACACCCTCGGGGCTAATGAGAGCCCAAACGGGATGGCTTGGTACTCGTAGGCTCTGCCCTGATAGGCAAACCTGAGAAACTTCCGGTGTGCTGGATAAATGGCAATATGAAAATAAGCGTCCGCGAGATCGATTGTTGTAAACCAATCCCTCGGACGAATCGAGCGACAGAGCCCTTTGTGTGTTAACATCCTGAACGTGTATTTGCGTAGACGTCGGTTTAACACACGTAGGTCTAAAATGGGGCGCAGGGATGCGCTTCCCTTTTTTGGAATGAGGAAGTAAAAACCCCGCTGAGCCTCCTCGCTCGGGACAGCTCTGATCGCCTGTTTGTTTAACATGCTTTTATTTTTGTTTTGTTTGGGGGTTTGTATCTCGCCCTTAGCTTTTGGCTTGGTTGCGAAGATACTAACTTTATTTCTTTCAATGAACTGGGTAAAAGTGCTTGGTGACACTGCATTCCCTGCTGTCCCCGATTCGCCTCCCCTTGAACGTGAGGGGGGAGAAACTGCAAAAGTACCCCTGGAGAACTGGAAACCACCGGGGACTTTGAAACATGAACTTGGGGGTTCAGTCCCACCTCCACCTCCCTTCTTTTCTTTGAAGGTGGAGGGGAGGGAGAAGCAAGGCCGGTTAGGTCGTGCGCTTCTTCTTCCCTTCCCCAGGCTGGGACAGGCGGTTCTTTGCTGCCGTGGCCGCAAAGGAGTGTTTTCCCCAGGTCTTCTTAGGGTTCTCTGCCCGAGGCTGCTGGTCAGACTGCTGACTTGCTGCCTGTCTGTGAGGTCTGGCCCCTCCCTGTCTACCCCTTGTAGCTGCGGCTGCAAAGCTAGCCCTGGGTACCTGTGGGGTACGAGGGACGTGCTTCCGGGGTAAGCAGAGGTTAAAGGCTTCGCCTTCCTGTTTCCTGAGGGTGCTGGCTTCCCTCATTCTTTACCAGAGCAGGACCGAACAGACCTTTGGTTGGGTCATACATCGCATTCATTACCTCTGTTCTCTGCGTATCGCTGAGGCCTGAGATTTAGCCACAGGGCCCTCTCACCCGAGACCGCAAGGCCCATTACCCGGCCGCAGCCTTGTACTGCACCGCGTGAGGAGCGGAGGATGAGATCATTCACCACACAAATCTCATCCCATAGGGTTGGATTAGGTGAACCTGAGTCCAGCTGCCTGCCCATCTCCTCCAGGATTTCTCCCTGGTACGCGGACAGCAGAGTCATCGCGTTTAGCGAGCACACTGACTGTGCTGCATAGCGGTACATTCTCTGCAAAATGGAGGCGGTCAGGCGCTCCGTTTTATTAGGCAAGGAAATGTTTGAGGAAGCTGAGAGAGCGGCGGTCAGGGTGGAGGTGATAAGCCACAGATGGCTCCACTCCTGGTGGTGCAGCCAGACCCAGCTCTCCCATCCCCTCGACTTCCAGTTTAGAGTAGCCTTGGTGGGAAGCTTGCTCTTAAATGGACTGGACCAGAACCTGGCCATTTCCTTCATGCAGATAGGCACTACTGGCAGAAGTTGTTTTGATGGCGGTTGGGCTGGTGGCAGCCTTTTACCGTCATACAGGTCTCTTTCTCCCCCTGTAGCATCCTGGGCAACTTCGGATGCACTAGGGGGTCTGGACAGTTGGACAGGAAATGTGGAGTCATCCTCCTCATCATCCATGTCGTCCATGTCGAGGAGGTCAGAGTTGGCATCGCCCTCTGCGTCCTCACCACCCGGCTCCAGTTTGAGGAGCTCCTCGAAAATCGGAGGCAAACTCAGCGTCCATCATGTCCGCCCAGCTCAAAGAGGCTTGCGGCAGATGTGTGCTGGTCGTGGCTTTTGGGGCGGTTCCCGACAGGCACTGGTCCTGCTTAGGGGATACCGCTACTCTGAGCCTCCTTTCCAGGACCTTCTCCAGCATTGACGCACAGTGCAGACATGCCTGTGGGTCAGCTAGCAATGTCTGAGCGTGTTTAGCGCCCATGCACATCGGGTGAGGGTCCCTGCCCGAGATGCATGCCCCGCATGCACATCGGGTGAGGGTCCCTGCCCGAGATGCATGCCCCGCATGACGCAGGGCACAGGCGGGATGCAGCCTCTTTAGCCTTCGGTTCCGACCCTTTGGTGGGGGTAGCGGCCGACATGGCAACTGAGAAGGAAGGGAAATATATGAACAATTAGCCGCACTTAGCGTTAGCCTGGCGGTGAATTGCTCTCGCAAACGGGGGTTTAGCCCGCTAATAATGTACTGGGAGAGTTCACTCGTCGTGACACGTTAGCAGAACTCCGGGCACTCGGCTCGACTAGCAAACAAATGCTAACCGAGACCTGGTAGGCTCGCAGTAACGCGTTAGCCAGATTTGATAACGTTACAGTCACAGACGACACCGGTGAACAAACACCGGGTAGTCGGGAGAACAGCTCGCCTTGACGCGGACACTGCCTAAATACTATGTAGTGTCTAAATATACTTCTTACAAAGTACTTACCCAGCAAATCCAGACTAGAGCCAGGAACTGCGTTCGGCGACGTGTCCTAAACGGTTTGTCTGAACTGTTAAGCAGAAAATCCAAGCTAGCCAAGATAAGCTGAGGGAGCGAGAATGATTTCAAGAGGGGCGGTCGACTGTGATAGTATGAGGGGGCGGGGCCCCAGCACAGTTCGACCTGTCTGTCACGGACAGACGTGGTGTCATTGGAGCTTCCTTAGTTGGTCACGCCGAGCGCTTCCCATAGTGAAACACCGAACGAAGTTAGAAAAAGAACTAGATCTGCAAGATGTAATGGAAAGAGATTGCAAGAGAACCATGGAGCCATCACAAATTATCATCACTGGCCTTTATTTGCCCTCTTTGCAAACATCCCTGTGAGATAAGTCTGAAGAGCCTGCAGGAATTTGTTCACAGATGCTGTTGTGTGGTTGCATTTGAGATATGTTGCAAGGGGAAGAGTTGATGCACCCTTGGTTGTGTTTCGCACAACAAATAAAAAAACAAACATAGTACGGTCGACTTTCTGCCATTTTTCAAACTATACTCCCTGTTGCATCAAGATACACAATGTCCTCTTTACATCTTTGAAAAAAAATAGTGTCTCGACCATAGCATGTTGGCTTTTGGATGCATCATTACACTATGTAAGATTTCATTGTGTGCCATGTCAATTTTTTTTAAGACTGGCAAGCTCATTGGAATCTGGTCTTTGGATCCATGGAAGATTATTCAGAACACCTTATCCCTGCACCCCGATTCTATTACCTTCTCGGGTATGGTGGTTTGCATTGACTCCAAGAAGACACTTTACGGTAATTTTGTTTCAAGGAGTTGCCCAGTTGTCTGAAGTGAATCAGCACTTACAGGAACTTTCTTTTCAATTCCTTTGTGTTGTGGGAAACCCCACCTCCTGTGAAAACACTTGCTGCCCTTCAAGGTGCTTTCATCAATAACCTTAACATTGTCATTAACAGGACAATCCTCAAAATGACAGTATACCACATATTGGAAAATTGGTGCCAAAGTCTTTGAATTCATGGTTGCCACACGGTCCTTAAAACCAAAGCTGCAGTATGGATTAAGGGTGGTGATTACATTTGTCCACTGAAGTACTTTTGAAATGTCAGCCTTTCTGGGTTTGTCTCAAATCTTTACCTTCATATTGGTAGCTGAAAATTGATTTGGTCAGAAACACACTCTAACCAACAGACCTGTGCGGAAAACTCCCTTTAACAAAATTACCTTTTACATGATCCCGGACGAGCCCCCATTTGTTACCACCTGGCTCGAGGCTGGTAACAAAAAGGGAGACCACAACTTGATCTCCAAACAAAACCCTATTTTATTGTCGGTCCAAACATTTAATGGTAACAAAACATGCAAACAAAACACGACCAGGCTGGTGCAGCAGCTCCTGCTGCGTGAGAGAGAAGAGAGAACCACACTCTCACTCGAGGTGGCAGTATTGCACAATTTTTGCTCTTTGACCGAGGAGGAAGAACATGACGTTGATCTTTTTTTCTTGCTGGTTTGGAGTTTCATATCAGGCTGAGATCTGTTAGTTCTCCGTTGCGTTTAATTCCACGTGAAGCACGTATTACACAATTCACTCTTTACAATTTCTCATTTTCAAATTTCTTGTAAATTATATTTATAATTTGTGTTTTAAATATCTTGTGAATGTGTTTTTCCTTATGTTAAAACCTGAATAAATAAACTTGTCTGGCTTGTTTTATTTTTGAAAGTGTCCCTCACTAACTTATTTTAATTAGTTGTACTATGCTGGGTTTTTATCAGTGGCGGCTGGCCAATAGAGGGCCACGGGGCCCGGCACCCACCTTGAGCCACCAAAAAAAAAAATATATAAGCAGTTCCAGTGTCAAGACCCGGGTGTGGTAACGGAGACTCAGGCGCAGAGGAAGGAGAGACCGGAGGCAGGTTTGAGGTGAAAAAATCCAAAACGTACTTTACTAATCCAACCAAAACAAAACTAGGCACTGGCAAAATTCGACAGGCTCACAGAGGACACGAACAACAAGGACCGGAAACAAAGACAGACTGACAGGGGACAAGGGAAAGCGGGGGAGTATATATAGGAGAGGGAAACACAGGTGGAGGGAATCACAATCAAGGGACACATGGCTGAGGGCAGGTGCAGGGAATCACAATCAAGACACAAACACACAATTCACCCAACCCACAGGGCGTTACATCCAGTCCAGTGAATAACCTGAAATGGTACAAAGGTAAGTGGCAAACTGCCAGAGGTTAAACAAAAAAGTTTAGGCTACCAAAAACTGAAAAATAATGTAAATTTCAGAGTTATACAAAAAGGCTTTTTTCAGGGAACAAGTAAGTGGATGACTGAAGACTGGAAGAAGGTCTTATGGACCGATGAATCAAAATTTGAAATCTTGGGTTCATCACGTAGGGTTTTTGTACGCCGTCGAGGAGAAAGGATGGTTCCTCTGTGTGTTACGCCAACTGTAAAACATGGAGGAGGAAGCGTGATGGTCTGGGGCTCTTTTGCTGGATCCAGAGTCGGCGACTTGCACAGAGTGACTGGCACCCTAAACCAAAACGGCTACCACAGCATTTTTTAGCACCATGCAATACCCTCTGGTATACGCCTAGTTGGTCAGGGGTTCATCCTACAGCAAGATAATGACCCAAAACATCCCTCCAGGCTATGTCAGAACTACCTTAGAAGAAAAGAACAAGACGGTAGGCTTCAAATCATGGAATGGCACAGTCTCCGGCCTTAAACCCCATGGAGCTGGTTTGGGATGAACTGGACAGAAGGGTGAAAGCAAAGCAACCTACACGTGCAAAACACATATGTGGGAACTTCTGCAACAGTGTTGGGAAGATCTTTCTGAACAATATTTGATTTCCATTGTAGAAAGAATGCCACGAGTGTGTTCGACTGTTATATCTGCAAAAGGTGGCTACTTTGAGTCAAAGATTTAGATTACATTTTGTTAAACAAAACGATTCAATAAAACTGGAGAAATTGAGGTAAAACTTGACCGGTAGTGTATATTATTTATAATTGTATTAATTATAAAAAATATTAATACATTATACAAACTGTCAATATTTGTGTTTTTGAGCTATGGAATATACCCAGTAATATTTGTAAAATAGGATATCTGTGCAAAATATATGCTTTTCCTGCTTGTCCTCTCCACTAGTGCATGTCTCTGCTGTCCCCGTGCATGTGGTGGGGCCAGATGGATTTGGCCCAAGGAAGACGGGTCTAATACGCAGTTTAGCCAATCACTGATTTAAAGATATAAATGAGTGACGTACAATTTATCCAATCACCGCCCTAAAAAAGACTTCCGGAGGGGCCATTCTCAGTTGGCCCCACAGTGCGCGTTCACGGCTAGTCTCTCGTTCTCATCTTGTGTGTTCTTGTTTTCTCGTCTTGTGTTCTCGTCTGCCCGTCTCTCGCTTTGGCTGAGAAACTCCTGGTGAAACATCTGGGCCCAGATCAACCTCCTGAACTCAGCATAAGACAACAGACCGGCGCAGCACATGCGGACATGTTGGACTGCATGCTGTCGGTTATAAGGGATTACATTCTGGAGGAAGTAAAGAACGCTGATTTTATCGCCATTCACGTGGACGAGGCGACGGACATTTCCACCCACTGCCAGTTGGTGCTCGTGCTACATCAGCGCTAACGGTAACCTACAAGAGCGTTTTTTTCCGAGTACATCACTATCCAGAACGCGACCGCGGACACCATATCTATAGCGCTTATGACGGGCCTGCTGTAATGAGGGGAGCCACCGGTGGAGTGCAGCGTTTTTCCTGGCATTGCCCTTCGGAACAAGCAGCGGCAAGGGGTTAGCTAGCTGCTACACTGCTACACAAAGAGAAAACGGTTGTTACAGACGGGGCAAGATCATGCCAAATGTGGACATGCTATTCAACCATCTGCAGAAGAAAAAAATCTGGTAAATAACTATATTGTAACGGACTGAGTGACATGTAATGTTAACCTGTTATGTTTAAAGTGTTATTGTGTTTACAGGAAGAAGTTGTTCTAGATAAGAAGACTGGTTATTGTAATTACTGGGTTCAGGAGGTCAGTGACTGTCTCATGAGCTGTGTAGCTTGTCACTCATCGTAGCTACTTATGAGCGGCCTGTTATCGGCAGAGCGAGTGAGGTGGGATGTTGTTGTTGTGTTATGAGCCCGTGAAGAGGAGGCTATGAAGCATGTTACGAGGTTTTGACTGTTTTGGCGTAGGCTACGGCCCACAGTAGCCTGTTCTGTTGTTACTGAATAAACACACAATAAGCAAGCTAACGTCTCGTAGCTTTCCTGACCCAGGGTTGCTCACGTCCAACAGTCTGTAAAAGCCTAAATGGGCCTAGTCATCAAAGTGAATGACTATGATAGAAAACATCACAATGATATTTGTTTAAATATTTTAAAAGGAAAAAGATCAGATTTCTATAAAAATGTGGGTAGTTAATAACATGCGTATTCAGGTGTCCACCAAGTCAATTTCTAGAAGAGGCCTAGTTGTTTTTTAAGTTGGCAACTATTCAATAACATATTCGACTGTTTTCTGAAAAGCGGCTGATACATTTTGATGATGTAGTTATAATTTACCATCATCTAAAGTTATTTGTAAGATTTTACATGCATTGTATTTTTGAAACACTTGACTTGGCATCAGCGTGTGTTCGATCAGAATCACTTTCATCAAAATAGCTTTATTGCAAATTTAAGTTGATTTATCTTTTACAGGTATGTGATACCATCCTGATGCAAGCCAAGGAGCGGTTCTCCTTCACAGAGACTGTCAGTCTTCTCAGGCTCCTCATCACCACACCCATAACAACAGAAGAACATGCAGGTTTCCTCACCACACTGATTGGGTGTTTCCCCCAACAAACAAGGTTCATAGGGGCATCTTAAAATATAAACTTGTTCTATCTATCTATATATATATATATATATATATATATATATATATATATATATATATATATATATATATATATATATATACACTGAATTGTATGAATAAGATGTCCTTATTATGTCAGTGTTGGAATAAATGATAAACATGTAACTGCAAAGTAGTAATGCGTTTGATACTTTTTTTTGCTGAAAATTGATTAGCTGGCCCTACCCATTTTCCACCAGCCGCCACTGGTTTTTATGATAAGCTTTGAGAAGTTCAACTTTTACCGTACCTTTCTAAAACAAAGATCATTGAAACTAAGAGACAGGAGTTATTATGCCTCTTGAAAAGCTGGGCTCATTGTAATAATACATTTATTTATATAGCACTTTTCATTTTGTAACTTTTCAAAAAAGTTACAAAATGTTTTACAAAACATTATCGAGGTTAGATCGGTGGAGATTGGACCCCCCGATTGCCAACAAGTATTTGGCACACTGCTGCCAACCCTGCCTTTTTAAGTTTGTTATCAAAGATAAGGACACATTTCTGCACCTAATGCCAAAAGACAGATAACCTGTAGTGCTATTCATGAATCTAGATTGTTTTGGTTTGAGTTTTGTATATACTTTCTAAAGAGATGTCTTCCTTCTTTCCAAAATAATGGGACAATATGGTAGGGCTGTGCAATGGTAGGGCACCTGCATGGTAAAGCCATCTTCAAAACAAAGTACAGATCAACAAGGTGAAGAGGTTCTCACAGGAGAGTGAACGTGGCAAACATGTTTTGTTATTCTATTTTTATTGTTGATTCAAAAATATTGTTTTTACATTTTATTACAGGAAAAAAACCAATGGATTTATCTTTACACTCCTGTGTGAATTAAATGAAAAGTACTGAGTATTTCCTCATCTAATTAAGAACCATTGTGCTGAGCAGTTTCAAGTGTAATAATGGAGGAAAAAAAAATCCAAGGTATACACTGACTATGTTTACATGCATGCACACAATTCCAGAGTAAATACATTTCTTCTTTAGTCTAACTAGACTAAGGAAATACAATTTATTTCTGAGAAATTTGAAGCGCAGACCTTATTGTGACAATAGTTCCAACTTGAAACAGTTTAAAATAAGATAATTGGATTGTCTTAAGTATGAAAATTCCAGGTGTGGCTGCGTAGGATTTTTTCCAACATGTGTGATCTTTCCAATAACTCTAGAGCAGGGATTCCCAAAGTGAGCTGCCTCTAGGGGGTGCGCGAGAGGAAAAATGTAATGGTGGTCTAATGGTGTAATAATTAATATTAAACATAATTTAAAAAAAATTAAGTAGGATTTTTTAATTATAAAAATTCCCTTTGTAAGATTTAAATTTAAAATTAAAAACGTACAATTTAATAAATAGATGCACTTCCGGTCCGGCCGCCAGACTGTCTTTTAGTACACACTAGCTAGCCTAGCTTGTGCCCCTAACGTCATTTCATTCATTCAGCAACATCCATGAAAATATGTTAAACTGGCTGAAATCGGGGAAGCTGTCAGGTGGGACATCTGAAGCTATCAGTAATAAAAGAGGAGAGGGACAGAGAGAGAGTGAGGAACCGGAGGCGAGAGAAACGGAGAGGTGCGTTGGGGAGAAACCGGGAGAAGAAATCGACCGGGAGTCGGAGAAAGAGGAGACGGAGGAGACCGAGAAGGAGGAAGGGATATCACAGACAAACCGGGAGTCAAGGTGAAAAAAGAGGAAACGAGAGTGAGCATCAGACTGGGAAAAAAAAGAGGAAATATGATGACAATTATCTGGGTCTGGGCTTCACTTGGATTGGCAATGCAGATTGCCCGAAGCCACAGTGCGTGTTGTGCAGTGAGGTTCTGGCTAACAGCTGTCTGAAGCCCTCTTATTTGCGCCGCCACCTGAACACCAAGCATGCCAGTGCAAGTCAGAAGCCCCTTACATTTTTTAGATCAAAATTGGAAGAGTTACAAAACAGCCAAAAACAATTGCAGTCTCATTCATGTGTTGGGTCTACACAAAATGCACTACGTTTTCTCACTTTCTCCCCCTCCCTCTCCCTCTCTATCTCTCTCTTGCTGCAGGCTGAGCCACCTGCGCTGCATGTGAAAATCCTCATATGGACTCCTCCTTTTTTATTTATATCTGTTTCTGAGCCTATGCATGTGCCACTCTTTGTTCTTTACGTGGCTTACTGTGTTTAAGTAAATAAATGTGAAATGCAATCTGCCTCTGAGCCTGTGCGTGTGTCGTCGCCATCCTTATTGCTCTTTAAAAGTGACGCCTTGTGTAACTGAAATTTATACAGCGGACTAAATCTTGTAACAAACGCCACGCGCGAGCAAACAGTTCTCGCATTGGTCCGATTTTATGCGGCTATAAATAGGCTCTGTTGCGTTTTTTTTTTAGGTGTGGGGGATTGGGGGTGCGTAAACCCGGTCGGGATGTAGAAGGGGGTGCGTGGCCTAAAAAGTTTGGGAACCGCTGCTCTAGAGCATTGTGAAGTCCAACGGCCAAAATTAAGAGGCACTAATTTTACTCACAATACGCACCTAATTAAAAGACTCAGTATAACCCAGTGATGGGCCGTCAGGGCCAGCTACAGCTTCTCTGCTGGCCTAAACAGAATCAAAAAGTTATAGTTATTTTATAATTTAACAGTTTTTTACAAATACACTACATATATTTATAAGATATCAGACGGCACAGAAGGTCCAGGTATAAAATGTCCGCCATTGGTATAACCCCTTTGGCCCTTGCGACGTACTTTGCACCGAGATTGTGCTTCTTTTATCTATAGCAAACATGGAGCTGGACAGGCCCTAAATGGTCCTGTTCAGCATTCAATAAAATCTCCCCTGTAAAACTGACATAGCACTCTGGCCTTGATTACCACACTCTACAGCTGGATATTGGACTTCCTCATAAACACACCTCAGACCGTTCAGAATGGTCACACCTCCTCCACTCTACTGCTGAACACCGAATTCCTCCTCGAAAAAACCTCAGCCTTACATGTAACGGTACAGGTTTATGTTCTCTATTGCGAACTGTTAAATGTTCTTCATATGGACATTACCATATTACCTTTTTATTACCTCTAATGTTTGCATTACAACTTGTACAGTATATTACAGATATTGCACATATTTTGTCTGTGTACATAAGTTTAGCTTTCCTTTTTTATTTCAGACTTGAATGCCACTTTTAAATACTTTATTCTATTTCATTGCCTATGTTATTGTTTTATTCTATTCTAGTTTAAATAATGTATACATTTGCTGTGTGTGTGTAGCCTGGAGGGGGTTACAACATCATTTCATTGAGCAATCCTGTGTTGAATAATTACAATAATGTTAAAACTTTTACTAAACAATGACCGGCCACTCTGCAGCAAAAGGAGTGTTTACTTTGATGCTTTAATCATACGAGTGCATTGCCTGATTTTCCGAATGCCTGGCCTGTAGAGTTGCTGTTTGCCGCTTTCTCGAGAGCCGCCTCCGTCCTGAGCATACACCTGCCATGATATAGTTGCACCACACTGCAAACGACCGTCACTCTGAACAATTAACGAGACTCCTCCATTTGCACTACTACAACAGTAGTCAGAGTATTGCATACTCTGACTACTGTTGTCTTTTTGTCTCTATTGTCTTTTAATGTCTTTTTTATATTTATCTTGTTTATTGTATATGTATATAAGTACGAAGAGCTACGTGAAACCGGAGTCAAATTCCATGTATGTGTAAACACACATGGCCAATAGAGCTGATTCTGATTCTGGACCAGAGACTGCCCACAACAAGGTCCACAAAGAGGGGGATGGGGAGGAAATCAGGCCAGAGACCAACCCCAGTCAGACTGACATCGTGCAGATGATGTGGGTGGAGAGAGATGCAGGTAAATCAACAGAATGGCGCTTCGTGCAGGACCTTAACGCAGTGGTTCACGCGAGAGCTCCGAATGTTCCCAATCCTTACACCATCCTAGCACAGGTCCCTCCTACTGCTACAGAACACAAATCCTCTCACATTTCTTCATCCCACATGTCTCCTGGACATGCCTAACGTCACGGTAAAATGATGCCCTAATTTAAACCCTGCGTCACTTCTTCCTCTCCTGGTCTCTCCTCTCTGTACATATTTTCTATAGGTGTGTAATCAAATGTGTAATCAAAAGAGGGGAATGTAATGGTAAAATATGTATAACTATATTATGTATAACTGTGTGTCCTTGTTGTGAATCCGAAACTTACGTGTCATTTACTAAGAAACGGCTTTTGGGCTTACCCTTCCTACTGTTACCTTATATGGAGTCGGCAAGGCAAGTTTATTAGTTTAGCACATTTCAACAAAAAGGCAATTTTAAAGTGGTTCACATAAAACCATTAAAAGCATCAAAACATAATGCAGAACAAAACAAGATCTAAGAACATTCATTTTAAAATAAAAAATGTAATACAAGTTGCAGTGGAGTTTAAGAAATAAAATGCAGTAGTGAGATGCAGAAATTGATATCCTTAAATCTGGTTCAATTAAAGGCAACAGAAAAGTCTTCAATCTGGATTCAACCCTCTAGGGTCTGTGGTCTTTTCTCGATTTTACATAATTTTTAAATTTCCCTTTTTAAAGTCACTTGCATATGATACATACTCATGTGTTGTATATCAAAAAATACAGAACCGTCTCAGCTATCTATATAATGAGGCACCATTGTCACAAGGCACAAGTGTAAAGAGAAAATATGACTCAAAAATGGAATCTCGATTTTGGAAATTCTTCATATCTCTTGTGAAAACATAACTTTACTTAGGTGGTATATCGGTTTTGGTGATGGAAATTGGTTTACCAAAGGTCTTAGGTTCACAAAAGCAGTGGAATATATGAATAAAATGGAAGACGCATGTAAATAAATGTCTAAAACCAAATGTATTAATATATGGTGGGGATGTGCTCTGTGGCTGGTGTTGTGGCCGGTCGGTGGTGGAGATCAACAGATCTCAACAGACTCCCAGTCCGTTTCTGCCTGCCAACAGGTTTCTGCCTGCCAACAGGCAGGCAGAAATGGACTGGGAGTCTGCATGTTGTCCACTGGACCCTGGCAGCTGTGAATCCTGTCTGTAAAATAAATTCACTACTAGTCAGTATATAGGGACAAAAGTTGATTATGCACCGTTCAGATCTACTGAGACTGAGGGTCTCAGTAGATCTGCAGCTTTCAGGGACCTTGTTCCAGATATGTGGAAAAGTAAAGAAAGTTCAGACTATCTATGCAGGAAACCGAAACTTGTGGTTGGTACGGCTCTGCTCATCCAGCGTGGTATCAAAACTGTCCAAGGCCAGCTGCGTACACCCATGAGATAAAGCCTCATGGGTGTGACGCATGTAGGAGATAATTTGTGTGATGCAATACTTTGAAGGACTTTCCACTGACTGAGAAGCATGCAGCTGTTGTGACTCTTCCCTTTCAAGAAATAAAAGAAGAAAAAGACAACTCTGATTCCAACAGGGTTTTATTCATTTCCATTACTTGCGTTCAAGTTTGGCTTCCTCTCCTGATAACATAAGAGATTTTCCACAACAGAGGTCCTGTTAGCATGTCCACATGCTCACACTTTGCAATGCAAACATGCTCCTGTCTCGCTCTTTTCTTGGAGGCTATGTTTCCTGCTGCAGAAAACCTCCGCTCAGATGGTGTTGAGGTGGTAGGGATATATAGGTAAGACTTGGCTAGCCTGGACAACATGGGATATCTGTCATAGTTAGCCTTCCACCGGATAATATCAATTGTTATATTCTGTAGATATTCTTCATTTCATTATTCGTATGTCTGAGTTATGTTCAGGTTGTGCGAGGTCAGTTTAACAAATACTGTCTGTGAGAAACGTTCCTCAAGGTTCCACGCTTTGCGCTACAACACTCACACCTGTTTATCAGTATATTGACATTAGGGAAGCAGACTGGTCGTTGCACGTTCCAGCCTTGTGAGAAAAGACGAGGACACGATTCTCCTCCTCGACCCGATTAAATGTTAGATGTTCATGACGGAAAACTGCCGAACTTCCGGCTGTTCGGGAGTGTTTTGGACGGTCTCCCTGCTATCGCGATTGCACCGCTTGTTACTTTGCTTGTGATCAAAGAAAATAAATTGAGAGAACGAGAGAAGTTGTCGAACTGAATTCTTCCGGAGGCTACACCAGGCATCCAAAAATATTACGCGCTGACACACCACAGTAATGGGTTTTCTTCCTTGGCAAGGCTCTTTTCTCCAAAGTATGTGAGGACTTCATTCCTCACTTGGGTGTGGCCATCCTCAGCTTCGCCTGCTCCACCCTCTTCTTCACCATCAGAACCAAGGAGTGAGTCAAGTAGAGTTGCTAGAGGTGTTGATTCAGTAGCTGTAGTATCGGTGGAGGTAACACTGCAACTGCCATGCTGCTGCACATCCATCTTCCTTCTCTCTTCAAGTGCCATTGTTTGCACTTTAGTTTGAACATGTAGGACTTAATCAGGTGAAAGAAACTTCAGTTTCCTAAACCATGGGTCAAGGACCATCCCAAGAATCACTGTGTTTGGTGCTCTGAGAAAGCAGTCTTCCTTTTCCATCTCTCCTGCAACTGCTGCACAGCAGTGAGTTGGAAAGCCCGCAGCGTGGCTGACTCATAGGCAACACTCTGGGTGGACTTCAACAGCCCCTTCACAAGTGTAGATATTGTTGCATATTTCTGTACACTCATGAACACAGTGACACATTCAAAAGGCTTGAGGACTGTTGAAAGCTCTTCCAGCAGGCTCCACTGATCTGGTTTCAGATCCAGGATCCTTTTGCCTCTCTGTGTGACAGAGCTGTCGGACAACGTTGCCATTACTGTCAGGTGTGGGGTAAGGAGAGAGGACCCAAACGCCGAAGCAACAGTTCAAAAAGTAAATTTAATTCACAAAACAAAACTCAGGCTTCCAAAAACAGGCCGAGGAACGCACAAACAAAAGAGTAATCCAAAACACGGAGCAAGAACAGGAGGCAAAAACCAGGAGCAAAAACAGGGAGCAGAAAAGGGAACAAAAACAGGCAGGGGCATGAACTGACAAAAACAGGCATGAAACAATTACAAGGACTTCACAATAAAACAAGACAGCAAACACACCAACATCATAACAGTTACAGGCCACCTTTGTTCAAGCAGTCGGCTTATCATATAGAATGTGCTATTCCACCTTGTGCTTATGTCTTGAACAAGGCTGTGCTCAGGTGTGGCCATTTATTGTTGTTGTTTCTCTCTGAGTTTACTGCTGGCTAGCTCTCTTTTCTTAAAATGTTCTACCAGACATCTTGCCGCCCCGACAGCTTTTTCAATGCTTGGATACTTCAACGCAGCAAAGTTGCAAAGTACGGCCAGTGCAACGGACCCATGCTTCTCCTCCAGGATATTTGCCGCAGCCACAATATTAGCACCACTGTCATGGACTATGGCAATGATTTTGCTAGGAGGAATTTCAAATCTGTCCACTACCTGCTCCAACCACTCTGCAATGTTAGATGCAGTATGTCTGTCCTGCAGTGGCATGGTGGTGAGGCAGATTGACTGCATGTCCCAGTCATCTGTGATTTAGTGGCATGTAACGCCGAGGTAGGCTTCAGTTGCTACACTTGTCAATACATCAGTGGTGAGAGCAAGTTTGCTGTTGTTGGTGTTTATTGCAGTCTTAACTTCCTTGAATGTCTCTTCATATTTGGATTATTTTAGTGAAGCCGTCATCTTCAACCATCAACAGAGACCTCATGTCACTAACGAGCATGTTGGCCATTATCCATCAAGACAGCGGACTGTGGTGTACATGATGCATTTCCCATCAAGTAGCCTCTCATGGTTTGCTGCTTTTTTCTGGAATCAAAAAGATAGTACGAGTATGTGTTGCGCACTTGGACACACGAGATCCAGGCGTGCATGTTTTTTGTATGAATTGCTTTACTCAACAGCACTGAAAGTACACAAACACACTCTGAAAGTACAGAAAGACACTGATCAGCCGCACTGCATACTACAGGCTAATTTAGTCAACTACTGAATTGCGCGAGCGTAACTTTTTCCCTCTAACAACTTCATTCACACTGGCGACATTCTACACATTCGCACAACTGTCATTCTCACAGGCTACAGGTGGCTACAGGCGGTCACTAGCTAGCTAAGCTAAGTGATTCATTATATTCCAGACACGTCATGATATTCAACTTCCAAACTGACATACATTCATATTTGCCTTCCTAACAGTTATGCCCATGTGTCGCTACTTTTATACCATTTCATCACTTTATACCATTTCATCACCTGAAAGTACAGAAACACACTCTGATCAGCCCAACACTACATACTGCATGCTATTGTAGTCCACTACTGAATAGCGCGAGCGTAACTTTTCCCCTTGCTTTCTCCCAAAGGACCCCTGAGCTGACCCATGTGCCTGCCAGAACTTTAATCCTCGTTACCAACATTAACCTCTCAAATCATTCAAACCTCCCTTGCAGATGAACAAAAAGATGCCAGGCGAACAAACAAAACAATTAACAATCAATAAAAATAATAAACAAATGAGAATATGGGGGGGTTCCATGTCCAGTTCTTATTATAGTGTCCAATGTGAATGTGGGCCCCACATACGTGTAATAGCACAATTTACATCAACTCAATGCATACTTGTTGTTTTAGTTACTAGTTGTGTAAAGGTAAGTAACCCAAACAACAGATACAGACAAGACACACACACACACACACACACACACGTTCACTTGAAGCTTATTCATAAAATTATTACCATCATTGTAGTAAGTGCAAGTTAAGTTCACTTTTAAACACAGCTTAAGACGACCAAGTGCTATAAAATAACTTTAAAATGAAATTAAAAAGTACAACAGACACAAATATATTTGTCAACAATAACCGATATGGGACAAAGCACAGAATATATACATAACAGATTGAAAAATGAATGGGCCAAAAAAGGCGAGTGAATAAAAATGTGTCTTTAGTCTTGCAAACTATACCACCCCTGCTTTACTGTTATTAACGAGCTAGCGCTGATTCACGAGCTAACGCTAACTTGTCATGCTTGTCAAGCTGGATAACGAGTAAACACCAGCACCAGAAGAGCTACTGGAGGGACGTTATGTTCCTCACTTCAAAACAGAACAAAAGTAGGATTCTGTACTGACTTACCCTGCTGTTAAACTCCCTTCCTCCTCATCAAGGACTCCAACATGCTTACGTTTTAGGTGCTGAATCATCACCGTAGTGCTCCCGTGCCATGCCATGTCGCTTTTGCATATCTTGCAAGTAACACATTTTTTTGATTTATTTAGTGTGAAATGCTACCATACCTTGGATGACTTCAGTCGTATAGATTTCTCTGCCTCCACCATGTGTTTTAGAACAACGTCACGGGTCTCTCCGATGGTCTTTCCGCTACCTACGCTTAACTTTTTTTTTTAATACTCATTATTGAGTGGCATAATAATCGCACGACACAACGAATAGATAATGAAATTCGTTGCCAACTCTTTTAATAATCAAATTTTAGCAATTCGTTGTTGCAGCCCTAGCTGGTTATGTATGGGGTTAATTCAGTCTCTTTAATGGCAAATGCGCACAGAACAATTCACAAATATATTCGATTTACAAATGCACACAGAAGGGTTTACAAATACATTCCAATGATTTATATCAAGGTATAAAAAAAAATCACAAATACATTTCTGCATTTGTTTGTGAAAAGCTTCACATTTACGAGTGGCTTTTATGAGACTCCCCTGCCGTCCTTTGGATTCGTAAATGCATTTTTTCTATATGGACCTATCCGTAGCCAATCAGACGTCGCCCAATCATATGAGTGCAGCTCCCCCCTCCCCTACCCACGAGGGCGGTGCCAGCGTACAGTTACGGAATTAGCGGAGCTCATCAGTCGAACAATGGCGCTGGTACACACAACTGAAAGTTGACGTTCAGCCGAAGAGAAATCGGAGAAATCGGAGCCAGCGGATCATTTCAAAAAGTCCTGCCGGGATCAGGCTGCTCTCGGCCCGGTGCCGGCTGGACTCAGCTGTCCCACGAGCCGGACCTCAACCCGTCGGCGTATCTTTTTAAGTCGGCTGCTTCTAGATGAACGGATCACAGATTTGATGCTTAAACAACTAACTTCTCGCCTGAAAACATCCTAAAATGTCATGTTGTGACTCGACGTTCTCTAAATACTACAGTTGTTAACTTTCAGTTGTGTGTACCAGCGCCATTGTTTGACTTATCACCTCCGCAAATTCCGTAACTGTACGCTGGCACCGCCCTCGTGGGTAGGGGAGGGGGAGCTCCACTCATGTGATTAGTTGAAAATGAGGGCGACGTCTGATTGGCTACGGATAGGTCCATATAGAAAAAATGCATTTACGAATCCAAAGGACGGCAGGGGAGTCTCATAAAAGCCACTAGTAAATGTGAAGCTTTTCACAAACAAATGCAGAAATATATTTGTGATTTTTTTTTATACATAAATCATTGGAATGTATTTGTAAACCCTTCTTTGTGCATTTGTAAATCAAATATATTTGTGAATTGTTCTGTGCGCGTTTGTGAATCTTTCTGTGCGCATTTGCCATTAAAGAGACTGAATTAACCCCATAGTTATGCTTCTCTTTTTAGTCTTCACTTGAAATAAACATGTAAATGCATGACTTCTAATGTGCAGTATTAATAGGTTTACTAAAAGTAAGAAAGAAAACATTGTTGAGTATATCCACCACTGCCAAATACCAACATTGTCATTTAGAGAAAAAGTGAAAGGTAAAGCAAGATAGCATTTCCTTAAGGTCCTCAAATCAAAACCACAATGAGGTTGAGTTTACAGTCAGAAATAGGCACATTAGTCTGTTGATATAACCCAGGGGTCAGCAACCTTTCCTATCCAAAGAGCCATTTTGCCCTTTTTTCCACCCAAAAAAAATTGTCTGGAGCCGCAAAAGCTATTTTATATCACAGCTTCTGAAGTTTTATATATATTCATATTATATATACAACAAACTATAGTTTGTTGTATTTATGAAATTATAGAACAAGAATAAAGACATTTTTTGACATTGTATCGCTGTTTTACCTGTTTATAACTATCAAACAAAAAACTCATGCGCCGACTACATTAAGGTCCATTAAAACCACAGCTCATGGGTAGAGTGTTCACCCTGTAACCACAAGGTAGCAGGTTCAATACCTGTCCTCTTCATGTGAGTTTTACATTTAAAACGCATATTTTTGTTACGTTTACACTGAGCTTCTCACTACAGACTTTTAGAGCACTGCAAACGGAGGAGGACGGATCCGTCTTCACTAGCGGACGCCTCAGTGTCTCATGAGCTGCCACAGAACCAGCAGCAGGAGTGGAGTTGGAAACGTGATCCACTTCCTGAAAGTATATTTACTTTGCTCAGTTTGCTGCAGCAGTTGAGGAATCGCTCTTCTGCAGCTTGATACCTTTCAGCAGATGCTTGTTCTGGAAGAGTCTTTCAACATTAAATGTGTTGTTGTTTGCCACATTTCTCGCCACATATCAGCATACAGGTCAGCCAGCATTGTTGGCAGTGAAAGCAAATTAATACGTCGACGCAGAATTAAACGCTCTACTTTCCTCCGTAACTTTTCGATGTATTTATTTATCCGTTGATAGTTTAGCGAGGGCGGAGCTCTGTGAACCACGATGAGCACCTGCAGGGGAAGAGGCAACGACGTGACAGGATGTGACGCACATTTTAATTAAAGAAATATTTAAGAGGAATTCCCCTTGAAAGTTTTTCCACAGGGCAAAAAAAAAAGAAGAAAAAAAAAACGTCTTTTTTTTTTTTTTGTCAAAGCCTCAGGGAGCCGCAACAAACGGGCTAAAGAGCCGCATGCGGCTCCGGAGCCGCGGGTTGCCAACCCCTGATATAACCACTGCGTTTATCCTCTTCTTGCAGTGTGTGGGTGTGTCTCTGTGGAGCTCCTCCCTGCCTTAGTGATCAGTGCGACTGTTCCATGAAGCCACAGTCTCTGTAAAGCCTTCACCAGATTGTCTTGTGTTTTTGCCAAGCTCTCAAGCCACTTTCTCAAGCTTTTTGCCCATTTTTCCAGACGCCTTGTCTCTACCTCCGCCTGACTGCCAGACTTTTGGGATTTGTGATCTCTACCTGCCCACAGGTTTGCTTTTGCCTTGCAAATCGACTTGTTCTCATTGGAACTCAATAAAGAGACTTCTGGGTTTATCTGCTTCCGAGTCCTCCCCATGCCGCCTGAAAAGATGTGGAGGTGTTGGAAATCAGGCTGAAGACAGCACAGAAGGTAACATTTTCACTGCTTAGAGCAGTATTAATTTCAGCTAAAATTGAAAGAAAATATGACTGCATTTAAATTGTTATACCTGTTATATTCCATGAGGGATGGTCAGCGGTTGAAATCCATTTGATTAGGTGTAAAAATACTTCAGATGATGAGAACTTCTCTGGCTTCTCATGCTTAAATGCTTTGAAACACGCTTTTCAATTGAAATTCCTCCTCTGAATCTCACATTTTGAAGATATATCTGTTTGTGTAAAATCTCACCACTGTTATTTATTATTTATCTGACAAGAGCTTTTGGCAGGAAATTGCAAAATGTGTCAGTAGTTAAATTGTAGGTAGAGTGCAATACTATGGAGGACTGAAAATGAAGTATAAATAAATAAATGCAGGAATAAATACAGGAATAAATAAATAAATGCTTAAATAAATGTATAAATAAATAAAATAAATAAATGCAGTAATACATAAATAAATGCTTAAATATAAATAAATAAATAAATAAATAAATACAGGAATATATAAATATAAGTTATACCTAAACAGGACATCATTAAATAAATCTATTTCTACATTTCTGTATTTATTCATTTATTTATGTGTCCACACGTATTTATACATTTATTTATGCCTTGTATTTCTGTGTCCTTGTATGCAAATGAGCTGGGGTGGTCCGAACCTCTGTCTAAAGCATGATTGGTCACAGGAGTGTGATCGCTCCTGCTATGTTGTGCTCTACTACTTCTGCCTTCACATGTTGTTGAAGTTGGCAAGCTCAGCTAACCGTGAGCAGAAATCCGGATTTTCAATGCCCTGTCCGGCGTCCGGCACAGCATCAAGCCGGACGCGTATTTGTCCTCCTTTTTGCAGACCTGCAAACTTGTCACCTTATGGCGAAATTCGCCGTTTTGAAATCAAAATATGTGAACTGGCCGGCCAGCGTTTCTGAGATTGGAGTGGTCATGATCTTCATAATAGAAGATCTTTGATGAGTCTTGGCCAATCAGCGTTAAGATGTCTCCAGCAGCCGTTTCTCAATACGCGTTCTTCTCTGTACTTGATGAGGAAACTCACAACTGGAAGTTGACGTTCTCTGAATACTACTGTTGTTGAGTCACAACATGTACTTTTAGGATGTTTTCAGGCGAGAAGTTAGTTGTTTAAGCATCAAATCTGTGATCGGTTATTCAAGAATCAGCCGACTTAAAAAGATACGGCAACCAGTTGAGTTCCTGCTGAGGGACCGTGAGTCCCGCAGCACCGGGTCGTCAGCGCTGTGCTGCCCGGCGAGAGCAGCCTGATCCCGGCAGGACTTTTAGAAATGATCCGCTGATCCCTAGTGGTGCTCAACCTGCCCTTTTGCCCTGGATGAGAAAAGTGCCCATTCTGCTGGAGCCCAATGTTTTTCTTCATTCATCAGTATTTAAGAATAAAAATGACTCTCTCTGTCATCAATTCCCCCCAAATGTGTTTGATATCTGACGGGGCATTTACTTGAGTTATTGTGAGAATTTCGCCCCGACAGCCCCTCCCTCCTCCACGTAGTGCTCATGCAGCGCTGAGCGCTAAACCGCAGCGTCAGACAAACAGGTAGTGACGTGTTTGTGAAATCCCCTGACGTTGTTTGGTGATAAATGAACCACAACATTAGCGCCGCTGAAAACATTACGTCGCAACTGGTCCGACGTTTCCTAAAAAAAAATAAACAAACTAAAAACTCACGAAATCCGTGATTTGTCCAGCTGTTGAGAGAGAGAGAGAGAGAGAGAGAGAGAGAGAGAGAGAGAGAGAGAGAGAGAGAGAGAGAGAGAGAGAGAGAGAGAGAGAGAGAGAGAGAGAGAGAGAGAGAGAGAGAGAGAGAGAGAGAGAGAGAGAGAGAGAGAGAGAGAGAGAGAGAGAGAGAGAGAGAGAGAGAGAGAGAGAGAAGAGAGAGAGAGAGAGAGAGAGAGAGAGAGAGAGAGGAGAGAGAGAGAGAGAGAGAGAATTTTTTTACAAAAACACTTTATTCACATATTTTCAAAGTTATGCAGTGTTAATGCAATAAAATAACAATGGGGAAAAAAAGAAACCTTGTTTTACAATTTCTCTTTCTTTTTAAAACACCATCAGTCAGTTAAAAAAAATGTGTAAAAGACAGTTGACCGTCCGAAACATTGCACAGTGTGTTTTTAAAACACCACCGCTCTGTGAACGACTCGAGGTCGGAGATGTGGTGATAAAAAAAAAAAAAACTCGAGCCAGAGTCTTGACCGGAGGTTTGTCCTCCACACTGCCGCCGCTTCCTGCCCATCCCCATGCTCCACCTGCCTCTTCCTGCTTGTATAAATGGCCAGTTTTGCCTGGCCTGAGATAAAATTGAGTAGCTGCCACTTGTTTTTAAAACTTTTATTGTAGCCCGCTCCCATAATAAAAATCTTCTCAGTAAAAACAACGCCGAAGCGTGTAAAAAACCGATGTTAAAAGAGAGAAGAGACTGGTGAGTCTCTTACACTCAGTAAAAACGTGGTAAACTGTCTCATGTGCTCCGCAAAATGGGCATCCGCTAAAAACAGCTGGGTTAAGAACAGAGATAAAAGCGTTGGTAGCGACGGCACCGTGGAGGATCCTCCACTGGAGGTCGCCTGTCCGTTTTTTGAGGGGGGCTTTGTACAGCAGCCTCCACTGCGGGCTGGGGCCATCTTGCCCCCACTTCTTTGCCCACACAGTGGGAGGTCTGCCGCTCAGTCCGACCTGGTGGATGCACTTCACGCAGTTTCTGTAGAGAGTCTCCTTGTCTGCTTCATATATTGTCAGTCTTGCAGCGTGTACGACTCTCAGAAGGGGGCCGGTCTTCTCTCCCAGGCCTGGGCTCAGGATGATGTCCGGGTAGGGGTCTGCAGTGCTGGTCTGGCTGCCCATCAGGAGGTTCCGGTCTTTCGTAGTTAGCCGCTGGGACCAGAGCTCCAGGATCCTCCCCGCCACTCGGAGGGACTGCAGACCCAGCAGAGAGCCCAGAGCCTGGGCGTCGGTCAGTGCCGGCCCCACTGCATCCACCAGCTGCTGTAGGGTCAGGGTTCCAGACTGGGTCAGCGCCGCCGTCAGGCCATGTGTGGTGTGGTCGCTGACGTCCAGCCTGGCCCCATTGACCAGCGGCTCTCTCAACAACCAGTGCAGGGAGTTGGCTTCCGGGCACCTTTTGTGGTTAAAAAGGGCCCATGACCTGAAAACACCCTGATAAAAAGGAGGCAACATAGTTAATTTTAAGAATTTAGGATCCATTAAAAACAGAGCATCATCCAAACCCAGGTTATTGGCACGCCTCAGGATGCTGCTGGCCACATCTCTCCACACCAGATCTGCCGGGCCTGTGAGGTACCTTTGAATAAAACGCAGTCTAAAAGTGGCAGTCCGGCTGGCCAGGTGGACAAGGCCCTGTCCCCCCTCCTCCCTGGCTAAAAACACAACCCCCTGCGGCACCCAGTGCAGACCCCCCCAGAGGAAATCCACCATCCTCCTCTGGATCTCCGCAAGTAGGCCTGAGGGGGGGTCCACACAGGTTAGCCGGTGCCACAGCTGGGCTGCAACGAGGTTGTTAAGAACCAGCACTCTCCCTCTAAGCGACATCTGGGGGAGCAGCCATTTCCATTTTTTAAGTTTCCCTTCAACCTTCTCTATGACGGTCTCCCAGTTCTTCTTTACTACATGGTCTGCCCCCAAAAACACCCCTAGGTACTTTAGACCTCCTCTCTTCCATTCCAGGTTTCGGGGGAGAACTGGGAGACCGCCGCGCCACTCACCAACAGCGAGGGCTTCACTCTTCCCCCAGTTGACCCTCGCTGCCGATGCTGAGCTAAAATCCTCCACAATACCCGCTAAAATGTCGACCTCGTCCTGGTTTTTAATAAAAAAATATAATATCGTCTGCATAAGCAGATAAAATCAATCTTCTATTAAAACCTGGATAAAACAACCCCAGAGTGCTGGAACGTACTTTGTGGAGGAGAGGTTCAAGGGAGAGAGCGTAGAGCATCCCAGACAGGGCACAGCCCTGCCTGACCCCTCTACACACTCTAAAAGGAGCACTCAGACTGCCGTTGATTTTCAGCACACTCTCAACATCCCTGTACAGCACCTTGATCTTGGCTATGAAACCAGCGCTGAACCCAAAACTCTCCATCACTTTCCACAAGAACCCATGTTCAACGCGGTCAAAAGCCTTTTCCTGATCCAGGGAAATCAGACCAGCGTCTACACCCCAATGAACTAGAGACATCCAAAACATCCCGAATTAGGTGGACGTTGTCCACCATGGACCTGCCAGGGGACGCAGTAGGTCTGGTCCCGGTGGATGACCTGCTCCATAACCCTCCCCAGCCTGGAGGGCCAAAGCTTTGGACAGGAGTTTGTAATCCACGCAAAGCAGGCGACACAGGGCGCCAGTTCTTGATGTCCTGCAGGTTTCCCCTTCTTGGGCAGCAACGTGAGGACTGCCCTCCTGCAGGACACTGGCATGGAACCCGAGGCCAGACACTCGTTAAAAACCTCCGAGACATCGTCACAGACGATGTCCCAGTAGGCTTTATAAAACTCAACCGTGAGGCCGTCAATGCCCGGAGCCCGCCGTCCCTGCATGCCCTGCAGGGCGGTCAGCAGCTCCTGCATCTGAAGGGGGGCGTCGAGCTGTGAGTTGGTCTCTGCGGAGACCTGGGGTAGTCCCCCGCAGAAACCCTCCAGGAGAGCTGGCTCTTCCTGGTATTCGGTGGAGTACAATTGTTGATAAAAAGCTCACAGCTCGCCCTCGTATCTGGCCCGGGTCCGTCAGCTCCTGCCCTATGTCAGACAGCAGTGCGTGGATTACCTTCCCCTGCCCGTTCTTCTTCTCCAGACTGAAGAAGTAGCTAGAGGGAGCATCCATCTCTGCGATGTTCTGGAACCGGGACCTGACCAGGGCGCCCTGCACCTTACTGCCCAGCAGGTCGGCTAAAGCCATCTTTTTTCTCTTTGAGGTTTTCAATATAACCTCGATTTCCTGTAGACTCACTTAAACGTTCTAGTTCCACTATATCGGTCTCTAGATCTTCCATAGATCTGGTGCTGTCTCGTGTGACGTTCAAAAGTGTGCTGTTGACACAGTAGTCTTATTTGCGTCTTACCGTGGTCCCACCACTGCTTAAGACTACTAAAATCACCCTTCCTCTGTCTAAAAGCACCCCAGAAATAAATAAAAACCTCTCTAAAACTCTTATCAAATGTTAAAACAGAATTAAAATGCCAATAAGCACTTCTGGGTAAGATGTTCCTGATAAAAACATGAGACAAGACAAGAGAGTGATCACTAAAACCAGCCGGCATAATAGCACAACTCCTAAAAGTGCTAAAAATGATGCTTAAAACAATAAATACGATCTAGCCTAGCTGAGGAGACCCTGCTCTCTCTGAGGTGGGACCAGGTGTACTGTCTGGAGTCTGGGTGCATCCTCCTCCACACGTCCACCAGGCCATGAGAGCGGACCAGCTGCTTCAAGGCGTGCTGAGAGGCTGGATGAGGCTATGCGTGGTTACGGTCTAAAACTGCATTCTCTGTGCAGTTAAAATCCCCCCCCCAAGAATAAAAAATCCTCCGTTGAGCAGCCGTTTAAAACTTCATCTACTTTGAGTAAAAACTGCCTCCTCTCTGCACCGGATGTTGGAGCATACACGTTGATAAAAACAGCAGAAAATGTGTCGAACCGAGCTTTGACTAAAAGAAGCCTCCCCTCGATAAAATGCTGGACCTCCAGTGTGTTGGGTTTAAAAGCCCGTGAGAAGAGGAAGCCCACTCCTGCGCTAAGGGAGGTGTTGTGCTTAAAACGACTTCCCCTTCCCAAACGACTTCCCCTTCCCACTCCCTTCTCCAGTCAGACTCGTTGTTAAAATCACTGTGCGTTTCCTGTAGAAAGAGAACGTCTATCTTTTTCATTTTGGAAGTTTCATAGATAGACGTTCTCTTCCGGACGTCTCTGCCACCATTTACATTTAAAAGCCCTACTTTAAAAACATCCATGGTGGATAGAGTTAAAATAAGAACCAACCAATAAAACAACGACCTAAAACACATTTCCAGATTTGCCCTTTCCATCAGTGTTTTGTTGACGCCTTGCTTTGGTTACGAGCTTCTTCAATCTAAAAACCTCCTGCTCTGTGAGGCCAGCCTCCTCCTTCTGGCTCATGTGGGACCTGGCCGAGGTGATAAAAAGACCAAGGTCTGGGAAGTGGTCGCCCACCTTCACCTGCTGATTTTTAGTTTTTGTTAAAAACGCTTTGAACTTGTCGACTGCGATCATTCTGCTTTTTTGGCTGCTGCTAAAATCATCCACATCACTGCTGTCAGACACACACTCATCTTCCACACTCTCAGTCATACACTCATTCGTGGCCCCCCCCCCTGTTCGTCTTCCTACGTTTTGCTGCACTTTTACTTTTTGTTGTGTTTGCCTCCTCCAACACCGCTTCCTCCATTTCGACCTCCTCCACCTGCTCACTCCACAGCACGCTGTGCTCCCCCTTGTCCTCCTCTTGCTCCTCTGCTACACCTGCCTTCTCCTCCACCTGCCTCACACACACACCACTCACACCAGCCTCCACCTCCTTCTCCCCCACTTCACCCAGAGCACCCTCCCCTCCCGGAACAGTCTCCTCACCCACTGCTCCCTCTTCACCCAACATATCCTCACCCAAAACACCCTTTTCACCCGTGGCTACCTCCACCCCCCGGTACATCAACTGAACTCACCCCGTGTGTTGGGTCGGCCACAGCGGCGGGGCCCCGCAGAGAGCTCCGCGGAGCCGCGACCGGCCGCTCGGCGGGGGGCCCCGCGGACGGGGACGCCGCCGCGTCCGGACCGGCGGGAGCCGGCCCAGGCGCGGACGCCGCCGCGTCCGGACCGGGCGGAGCCGGCCCAGGCGCGGACGCGCCCGCAGCCGAACCCGGGCCGGGCGGAGCCGGCGCGCCCCGCCTCGGACAGGCCCTCACCGTGTGTCCCTCCTCTCCACAACCGAAACACTTCATCCCCGCAGAAGTGGCGAATATCGTGTAATCGTAATCATCTACTTTCACAATGAAACGGAGGTTGAGCTCCTCGTTCCGCTTGTTCAGTATCATATACAGTTGCCTCCGATGAGACACCCACGTGTTTCAGCAACGGAGACTTACATCCAGACAACATCCTGCGGATCGGGGACGCCACCTTCCCATGTCTGGACAGCTCTCTGCTGAGGAACTCATCGGAGATGAAAGGAGGGACGTTCGACAGGACTACCTTGGTGGCGGGTTGGGACAAAGGCAGCACCTGCACGAAACAACTGTTCACGGTGATGCCTTCTCCACCCGGTCCAGGAACACCACCACGGCACTGTTCATGCGAGCGGCCGACACCACGCCGCTGTGGCCGACCTTTTCCCCCACAGCGAGGCCGACATCCTCCACGCTGCAGGGGAACGTGGCACAGACCTTCACCCCGTGTTTACGTGTTAAATGTTTGTAGCCCTGGGCAGCCATGGTGCTAACCAGGCTACCCGCACCACACCAGTGAGAAAAGAAATAAACCCACCAAATACCAAACTATAAACTACTATGTGATTAATAAACTGTGTGAAAAATATAACATTAACAGAGTGAAAAAAAAAAAAAAACTAAAAGAAAAAGACGCACACGCTCTGTCCCCCACAACCTGCTCTCAGCTCACACACGAGAGAGAGAGAGAGAGAGAGAGAGAGAGAGAGAGAGAGAGAGAGAGAGAGAGAGAGAGAGAGAGAGAGAGAGAGAGAGAGAGAGAGAGAGAGAGAGAGAGAGAGAGAGAGAGAGAGAGAGAGAGAGAGAGAGAGAGAGAGAGAGAGAGAGAGAGAGATATTTCAAAAACACTTTATTTACATACTTATCATTTTTCCAATTTCTACAAATAAAGTGCTAATGCATTAAAATCACAGGTTGTTTGTTAAAAACCACATAATTTATCTAATAAAAACTTGTGCAAACACCAAATCTTCTTCGACAATAGAGCAAAACGATACCATCAAAACACCAGCGCTTTTTAAAAGCGTCTAAGTCTCCAATGTGTCTATAAAAACGGACTCTAACCAGAGTCTGGCTCTTACATTGCACAGCCAGACTGCCCTGGCCTCCTGCCCCTCCCCGTTCTCCACTCGGGCTTTCCTACTTAAATATATGGCCATTTTTTGCCTCTCCTGACAGATAGTTCAGGAGCTGCCACTTTTCTTTTTCTACCTTCTTGTAGGCAGCTCCCATGATAAAAACCTTTTCAGTAAAAACCACGTTAAAAAGACTAAAAACCAATGTTAAAAGAGAGAAGAGACTTGCAAGTCTCTTGCACTCAGTAAAAACATGGAAGATGGTCTCCCGGAGATCGCAGAAGGGGCAACCGGCTCAGAACAGCCGGATTAAGAATGGAGATAAACGCATTTGAGGCGACAGCACCGTGTAAAATCCTCCACTGGAGGTCGGCAGTCCGTTCTTCAGGGGAGGTTTGTATAAAATCCTCCACTGTGGGCCAGGTCCATTTTGCCCCAGTCTCTCTGACCACACAGTGGGGCGCCGGTTGCACAGCCCAGACCTGTTTAAAACCTTCACACAGTTAAAATACAGAGTCTTCTTGTCTGCCTTGTGCAGTGTCAAGTCTTCTGGGCGTGTCGTAGCAAGCAGGGGGCCGGTGAGTTCCCCTAGCCCCGGGCTCAGGGAGATCTCAGGGAAGGGGTCTGCAGGGTCTGGGGCTCGACTTCTCCTTGGCTGTAGTTTCTGAGGAGGCTCCTTCTCCTTCCAGGTCAGCCTTTGTCTCCACAGCTCCAGGAGCCTCCTCGCCACCCCGGACAGACTGCAGGCCCCAGCAGAGAGCCCAGGGCCCGGGGCATCGCTCAGCGTCGGCCCCACTGCATTCACCAGCTGCTGCAGGCACAGTGCTCCAGACCTCAGCAGCGCTCCCGTCAGGCCGGGGGTGGTACTGCTGCTGACATCCAGCTTCGCTCTGTAAATCAATGGTTCTCTCAGCAACCAGTAAAGAGAGTTAGACTGTGGGCACCTTTTACGAGTAAAAAGGGCCCAAGATTTAAAAACACCCTGATAAAACCGGAGGCAGCCCACTTAACTTTAAAACACTAAAATCGATTAAAAACAGAGCAGTATCCAGCCCCAGGTTGTTTTGCACTTCTGAGGATGCAGCTAGCCCACATCTCTCCACACTAAACCCTCCGGACTTGTAAGATATTTTTTTATAAATTGGAGTCTAAAAGTGGCCGTCCGGCTGGCCAGGTGGGACGAGGCCCTGTCCCCCCTCCTCTCTGGCTAAAAACAGCACCCCTTGTGGCACCCAGTGTAGACCCTCCCAAAAGAAATCCACCATCCTCTTCTGTATGTGGGCTAGAAAGCCTGAGGGAGGGTCTAGGCAAGTTAGGCGGTGCCACAGCTGGGATGCTATAAGGTTATTTAAAACCAGTACTCTACCTTTAAAAGACATCTGAGGGAGCAGCCACTTCCACTTGGAAAGCTTTCCCTCAATTTTTTCTGTGACGCCCTCCCAGTTCCTCTGGACCACATTCTCCTGTCCGAGATGGATCCCCAGGTACCTGAATCCATCCTTTCGCCACACTAAGTTCTGGGGAAGAACTGGGAGGCCGTCACGCCATTCACCGACAGCGAGGGCTTCACTCTTCTTCCAGTTCACCCTCGCTGCCGATGTCCTGCTAAAAACCTCCACAATGTTGATTAAAAGGTCTGCATCCCTCTGGTCCTTAATAAAAACAACGATGTCGTCGGCATAGGCCGATAAAATCATCTTCCCACTAAAACCAGGTAAAACCAAACCTTGCAGGCTAGAGCGTATCTTGATGAGGAGGGGTTCCAGGGAGAGTGAGTAGAGCATCCCGGACAGAGCACAACCCTGCCGGACCCCTCTACCCACTCTAAAAGGACCACACAGACTGCCGTTTATCTTCAGCACACTCTCAACCTCATTGTACAACACTTTGATCTTAGCTATGAAGCCAGCGCTGAACCCAAACTTCCCCATCACTTTCCAGAGGAAGCTGTGTTCAACGCGGTCAAAAGCCTTTTCCTGATCTAGAGAAATCAGACCAGTGTTAATACCCAACGAGCTGGATACCTCCAAAACATCACGAATGAGGTAGACATTGTCTACCATGGACCTGCCGGGCACACAGTAGGTCTGGTCCCGATGGAGGACATGCTCCATAGCTCCCCTCAGCCTGGATGCAAAGAGTTTGGACAGAAGCTTGTAATCCACACACAGTAGAGACACAGGGCGCCAGTTCCCGATGTCCTGCAGGTTCCCCTTTTTTGGTAGCAGTGTTATCACAGCTCTCCTGCAGGACATCGGCATGGAACCAGAGGCCAGACTCTCATTAAAAACCTCAAGCAAGTCGCTTGAGAAAATACCCCAGAAAGCCTTGTAAAACTCCGCTGTGAGGCCGTCAATGCCGGGAGCACGCCGCCCCTGCATCCCCTGCAAGGCGGCCTCCAGCTCCTGCAAACTTATGGGCCTATCGAGCTCTGTGTTTGTCCCCTCAGGGACCTGAGGTAGTTCCTCACAGAACCCCTCCATTGGTGCTTCCTCCTCCCTGTACTCGCTCGTATACAGGGAGGAGTAGAAGCCCACAGCTCGCTTTCTGATCTGGCTTGGTTCCACAACCGGCTGCCCTGCGTCTGCCAACAGTGAGTGGATCACCCTCCCCTGCCCACTCTTCTTCTCCAGGCCGAAGAAGAAGCTAGAGGGAGTATCCATCTCCGTGATGGTCTGGAATCGGGACCTGACCAGTGCGCCCTGAACTTTAACGTCTAACAGGTCGGCCAGAGCCATTTTTTTTCCTTTGAGGACTTCAATATGTCCTCGATCTCCTGTGGACTCGCCTAAACTTTCTAGTTCCACTATATCAGTCTCCAGGTCCTTCATAGATCTGGTGATGTCTCGGGTGACGTTGAAAGTGTGCTGCTGACAAAGGAGCCTAATCTCAATCTTACCATGGTCCCACCACTGCCTAAGATTGCTAAAATCGCTCTTCCTCAGCCTAAAAAGATCCCAGAAGTAAATAAGGACCTCTCTAAAATTCTTATCAAAGGTTAAAACTGAATTAAAATGCCAATAGGCACTTTTGGGTAAAATGTTCCTAATAAAAACATTACATACAAGCAAAGAATGATCAGTAAAACCAGCAGGAACAATACTGCACATCTTAAAAATATTAAAATGATGCTTAAAAACATAAATACGGTCTAACCTGGCTGAGGAGATCCTACCCTCTCTAAGGTGGGACCATGTGTACTGTCGGCAGTCAGCGTGCATCCTTCTCCACACATCCACCAGGCCATGAGAATGGACCAGCTGCCTCAGAACCTGCTGGGAAGCTGGATGTGGCTCTGTGTGATTACGGTCTTTTAAATCACTTTCCGTACAGTTAAAATCCCCACCCAAGAATAAAAAATCCTCCGAGGCACAGCCATTTAAAACATCATTAATTTTTTGTAAAAACAGCATCCTCTCTGCACCGGTTGCTGGAGCATACACATTAATAAAAACCACCGTAAAAAGGTCGAACCGTGCTTTAACTAAAAACAACCTCCCCTCGATGATGTGTTTGACCTCCAGTGAAACCGGGGTAAAAGACCTGGAGAAGAGGAAGCCCACTCCTGCACTGAGGTTCGTGTTGTGACTCAGGAGGACTTCCCCTTCCCACTCTCTCCTCCAGTCGGCCTCGTTGGTGCTGTCGCTATGCGTTTCCTGTAAGAAGAGAACATCTATACGTTTCATTTTGTTAAATTCAGAGATAGATGTTCTCTTCTTTACATCTCTGGCTCCATTCACATTCAAAGTTCCTACTCTAAAATTATGCATTACAAGTAAGAGATTTAAAACAAAAATAAAAACCAATAAATTAATTAACACACACATTGGAGCTTTCACCATCCTCCTTGCTCATTGCTCGTTTTACTTTAGGCACAAGTTTTTTTAGCCTATAGCCCTCCTTCTCAGTGAGGCCGGACTCCTCCCTCCGACTCATGTGATGTCTGGCTGAGGTGTGGAATAAAACCAAATCGGGAAAGAAGTCTCCAACTTGTACTCCCTTCTTTCCTTTTGTTCTTTGTAAAAATATTTTTATCTTTTCTGCAGTGTACATTTCTTGTTGCTGACTGCTGCTCAAACTAAAAGCCGGAGCATCACTGCTGTCCGACACCACCTCCTCACTGTCACTGTCGTCAGACTGCCTCTGCCCCCGACCCGTCTGCTCGTCCTCCCCAACCTTGCTGGCCTTAGCCTCCCCGCCTGTGCCTTGGCCCTTTTTCTTCCTTTTAGAGGCAGCTTTTGGCTCTCCTGCTTCCTCTTCCTCCATCTCCACTTGCTCAGCCCACCCGCTTGTGCCTTCTTCCCCTGACTCCGCTCCTCCGCCAACCTGCTCTGCCTCCTCTACGGGCTTCTCACCCGCACAGTTTTTACCCACTTCCCCTCCATCTTCACCATTTCCCACTTTAACCACAGCCTCCCCCTTACTGCACTGGTCACCGTCACCACCACCACCACCACTCATACTCACCCTGTGCTGGCCAGGCACAGCAGCAGCGCCACGCCGCGGCGCCGGAACGGGCCACCCAGCCGCCGCGCCCCCCGCCGGAGACGCAGCCGCCGCGACCACCGCCGCGTCCCCAGCCGGAGACGCAGCCGCCATGACCACCGCCGGAGACGCCGGCGCGGCGGCGGGCCGCCCAGCCACCGCACCAGCGTCCCCAGCCGGAGACGCAGCCGCCACGACCACCGCCGGAGACGCCGGCGCGGCGGCGGGCCGCCCAGCCGCCGCACCAGCGCCCCCAGCCGGAGACGCAGCCGCCACGACCACCGCCGGAGACGCCGGCGCGGCGGCGGGCCGCCCAGCCGCCGCACCAGCGTCCCCAGCCGGAGACGCAGCGGCGCCGCCCGCCCCACCCGGGCCAGGCGGAGCCGGGTCCCCGCGCTTCGGACAGGCCCTCACGGTGTGTCCCTCCTGCCCGCAACCAAAACATTTCATCGCCGACGATGTTGCATAAATCACGTATTCATAATCATCTACCTTAACACGGAAACAGAGGTTGAGCTCTTCATGCCGGTTGTTAAGTATCATATACACGTGCCTACGGTGAGACACTACGTGTTTCAGCAACTGAGACCTGCATCCAGACAAGATCTTCTTTACCGGGGACACCACCTTCCCGTGTCTGGAGAGCTCTCTGCTGAGGAACTCGTCGGTGATGAACGGAGGGACGTTGGACAGCACGATCTTAGTTGCTGGTTGCGTTAGCGGCAGCACCTGAATAAACAAACCGTTCACCGTGAGGCCTGCCTCCACAACACGGTTCACCTTTTCCACCTGGTCCAGGAAGATCACCACGGCGCCGTTCATGCGGGCGGCCGACTTAATGCCGCCGTGCCCGACTTTCTCCCCCACAGCCAGCCCTATGTCCTCCACGCTGCACGAGAAATCCACAGCGACCTTAATGCCGTGCTTCCTCGTGAGGTGGGACAAAGTGTCTCCATTTACCATGGCGTCTAGAGACGCCGACCGGCGAGACGCCGGCAGGAGGAAAGAACCACCCAAAGAAAAACACCAAACTACCCAAAAAAATATACAACAAAACAAGCTTAAACTAAGGTGACACCCAACCAATAAACCACATTAAATTAATATATATATAACTAAGGGAAGAAAATAAATCACAAGGAAACGCTCACTCGACTCACTCACTCACGCTCACACACGCTCACTCCCAGCATGCATCAGAGAGAGAGAGAGAGAGTGAGAGTGAGAGTGAGTGAGAGTGACTGACTGACTGACAATTTACATGCAGAGAGAAACCAGTTTGTCGAGTGAGCTGAAACCAGAATAGACGGTGGGTATTCACTTGAAGTCACATACACACAACGGGAGGAAATCTTTCCTGACTTGAGCTGATTGAAAGCAGGAGAAGTTTGCCGAAATATTTCAAGGTGCGTCAGAGAAGCTGTGACCAGCGGGGCTTTCAAACAGTCCGTCTCCGCATTAAATGGGTCGACGTATTTTTTGCAAAATCAATAAAAAGATTTTAAAAGACAAATAAATAAATAACACAAACTTCGATATGAACGTAAGAGCCGCATGCGGCTCGGGAGCCGCGGGTTGGCCAGGCCTGCTCCAAGGAGATCAATTACAGTAAAAAGGGCTCACATCTCTCTTCACACTTAATGAAATCAAACTGCACCCCTCCTGTGCAATTATTCACAGCCTCACAAAATACTGCATAGTGTCCTCCTTTTTGGTGTTGGATATGGTCACCCTGGCCTAGACAGCTTTTTGACTTCATCTACAGCGGCCATGTGAAGGGATCGATTGCTTCTGTCTGGCTCTCCTACTTAGACCAATCCTGTTTAACATTGAGGTTCGGACCGCCCCAGCTCATTTGCATACAAGGACACAGAAATACAGAAATAAATAAATGAAGAAATACGTGTGGACACATAAATACAGGCATAAATAAATGAAGAAATGTAGAAATAGATTTATTTAATGATGTCCTGTTTAGGTATAACTTATATTTATATATTCCTGTATTTATTTATTTATTTATTTTATTTATTTATTTATACATTTATTTAAGCATTTATTTATTTATTCCTGTATTTATTTATTTATTTATACATTTATTTAAGCATTTATTTATTTATTCCTGCATTTATTTATTTATTTATACATTTATTTAAGCATTTATTTATTTATTCCTGTATTTATTCCTGCATTTATTTATTTATTTATAATTAAGTCATTTACGGTCCTCCATACTATACACAGGGAGCAACAAAGTAAAAAAAGATAGTGTTCGGTACTAGACATGACTGTGCATGACTACAAGAATGCGCCCACACCCTTTCAGGATCGGTGGAGCCTGACGAGCACAGACTGCAGAGAGTAGAAAAGTTGTTTACTCATCGGTTTCATGAGGAGATTATATAGGCTTGCTTTCAAATATATTTCATTTTAACATACATTCAAATCATTATGGGACAAATCACTGGTGCACTGGGGAATTTGATACAAATTGTGAAAAACCTCGGTCAAAAAAGTGTTTAAACGAAATGTTCTTTCATTGAGAAAATTCAAAATAAAATCTGTTTTATTAAAGCTTTAAGCCGCAATGAACAGGCCCTCGCCCCTTGTGCACAACGGGGGTAGAGGACATGCACACAAATTATACATCATGTTGCTATAAGTGTAGATCACACCATGTAACTGATGTAAATTAGATGATCTTAGTCACATAAGGCTGCCTGTTGTCAGGAGGGTTGCGCTATGACTCAATGTGGGCATGTAGATGTAGGTGTGAAAATTTTGCAACAGCTTCCTGTGTCAAATCAACACATGCAGATTACCCTCCTCACAATTGCAACGCTGTTCCACAAAAACCCAAAAGATTCTCAATTTACCATTGTGAAGGCCGATCAAATCTGAGCTGAACAGTTTAATCCTCTAGGAAGAGTTTCGAAAAATTCAATACCTGTAGTGCCTAAAATCAATGGCTTATTGTCACATTTCCAATGACATAATCTTTGGAGGTATCGACTATTTCTTTGCAATTACATGTGACATGAGCTTGGAGGATCATGCCAACCAAATCTGAAATTGAATCCAATAAAAAAAAAAAGGTTGCAAAAAATCCATGAAAAACACACAAATTCCAAATGGCCTGGTTGGGCAGAGCTAATAATAGCAAAGAGAAGAATATGCCCCAAATGATAAGTACAATGTTGGTACCACATTTTGTTCCAAATAAAAAGGCCTTACACACATTTGGGGGCGCTATGGAGCTGGCTTAACCCTTCAGGGTCTTAGGTCGATTTGACCTATTTTCAAAAATTCACCTTAAAACCTCCTAGTGTTCCGCTGGCCCGGTCGTGCAGTGCATGTACATTGTACACTTGAGACGATCGCTATTTCTAGTTTGATACGAGTGCGATACTTGGGATTCCAACCATCATAACCATTTCAAGATCGGACCACCACAGCAGCTACAGTTAAAGTTCATGTCCGACAATAACAAACAAACAAACAATATCAAAATCTAGGCAACTCACCCATGACGCCTCATATTGATCCATAAATCGATAACATTCCAACAACGGTCTTTTTATGTCGTAAAAAGGTCCAAACGATCCAATTTTGTAAAAGATGTAGTCCCAAACACGTGATTACATCCATAAATATCCACAAACTGGTGTTGCATCATTTCATATCAGCTGGAAGATATGAAACAATAGGCTCGTTCGAGATGAGCCAGTTCTGCGCAGAAGCGATCGGCGCGCAATGCATGCCGGTTAGATTTGTGTCCGACTTGCCAGGCGCCGCAGTAGCTCTCCACGGACTGCGTGGCCCAGTGCATGATTGGAAACGCCTGGCTGTCGCCACATCAGAGAGCTGATTGGCTCTTAGATCTGACAGCAAACACCACGTGTTGGAGAAAATCCTTATTTTATGTGTAGTTGTAATACTTAACGCTCGATTGTTGACCATTAGTCTCATGTTTAATCTTAAAACATATATTGTGTGGTTGATAATACAAAATCATATTTATATAACACATATCAAAATGAGTAGTAATGTATTTCACAGGCAGACATAAAAAGAACAAAGGATGCAGCTACACACACATGAATGAATCCAAACGTGATCTGTAAACTACAAGTAGACAAAAGTTCGGAACTAACGGGAAGTCATTTTTTCTCTGACTTCCTGTGTATACATTGAAGGCAGCTGAAAACTGTCGGACTTGATCGCAGTTTATTGACAACGCCTCCTGCTGCTGCCACCTGCTCTCGTCTGGATTCCAGGCGAGGTGCAGCTCTAACGAACGAGCCTAATATTGATCTGTCTCCACATGCAAAACAAGTTTGCAGAGAGCACGGATACATTTTTTGTATCATGCAACATTACAGAGTAGTGTAAAAAAAAGTATTTAAATCGGCTCAGGCACAGAAAGGAAGCACCGAAATCTGCATTGCTTTTTGGTCGGACCGGTCGGACCTACCGGTCGTACCACCGGTCCGGTTGATCTGGGACCAGGTGTTTTGCCAAAGGTCTTCTCTCAAACGGGTGTTGGAGGAGAGATTATACAGAGTTAGCATTTGGTTTTCTTTGAAGAGCAGTGGCAGTATTAGACCTGTCTTCCTTGGCCCCACGACGGGAGCAGTTGAGAGGTGCACCAGCAGAGAGGACAAGCAGGAAAGCATATATTTGGCACAGATATCCTATTTTACAAATATTACTGGGTTTATTCCATAGCTCAAAAACACAAATATTGACTGTGTATAATTTATTAATATTATTATATTTGTTATAATTAATATAATAAAAAAGAAATGTTTTGGAGCCCCGTTGCCCTCTCTCTATTGGCCGGCCGCCACTGCTTGAATCTCAAAATGACTTTGAACCCCTCCTTCTCAACAGTCTTCCTCCTCATCGCCCTGCCTTCCTCTCTCCCTTCCACACTACTACCAGATACACTATCGTGGCTCGTTTATTTTTCCCCACTTCAGTCCAGTTACTGTACTCCATATCCTCACTCCAACCTTCTCCATCACTATTCCCTTCCATCAATAGTCCAGTCACAGATCAGTTTATGTACAGTCCGCTACAACTATTCCTTCAAACTCTCCGTGTGGATCCGGCATTGTCACGCTTGCTGGCACCAGGTGAGGCACTGGCCCTCTCATGAGTGGTCATTTTAAACGCCACCACACCTATACTGATTTCACCAATTAATAGAATTTAACATTAGATTTCATTTAGGATGCGACCACATTTTGGATAAAACAAGGAAAACTTAAAAAAATGTATAGTAATCAATTAAGTCTCAATCTCAGGGTTTCTATAATAACTTATTATTTCAAATAAACACACATCAAATGATTAAATTATTTATAAATGAAATGTATTAGACTAACTACATAACTAAGCAGAACATAAAAGAATAAACTAATTGAACAAAAATAATAATATGATGAAGAGTAAAATGAATAACATGAATGAACCACAAAAATAAAAAAAGATTGCATGTGACCAGATAAGGTTGGTGACTAATATAATGTATCAATTAAATTTGTTGTACATTACATGTTACTACATATTTGCAAGAAGATTGTGAAGCAAGGCCGGCTCTAGCCCTTTGGTTGCCCTAGGCGAGATTGAGTTTTGCCCCCCCCCCCCCCCCCCCCCCACATACACACACACACACACACACACAATACTTTACATCACTGAAGAGACATATATTAACTTAACTGCTTTACTTTGCATAGCAGTTCTTCACCCACTTATAATTCTACTATTCTACATTGCAGTTCAACAATAAATGGTGCATGGACAACAAACACCAGAATAGTTTCAGAACATTTTCTTTTTTATTATTTTAAATAATTTATTACACACTCAGAGTTAGGATTAAATTAACTCTATAAACTGTGCAAAACACTCTCTTTTTCCAAATATGTTTATTGAACAAACCTCAAAACATGATACAAGCTGTATAGGGAATAACTATGGTTAACCAGGTTTGACAGTCAAAGTGGCCGTGCAATAGATTTTTCATATCGCGCACATTTTTCAGACTGCACAAACGATTTTTTTCTTTTGGAGTGAGCCATCTTTATAATAGAAGATCTTTGATGTGACGTGTCGAGTCTTGACCAATCAGTGTCCCGTTTTCTCGAAAAAAGAAAATCAGATTTTTGGCCGAGTTGTTGTCTTCTCCGTAATAGAACATCTTTGATGTGACGTGTCTTGGCCAATCAGCGTTAAGATGTCTACAGCGCCCGTTTCTCAATGGGTGCATCCAGAGGGTGCATCCCAAGTCTCTAAATTGCATCCCCGTTTCCCTCACTTGCGTCTTTTCCTTGCGTCTTAGTCCCTCCCACCAGGGATGCATAGAGAGACGCAAGGAAACCAAGCGAGGAGAGAAGACGCGAGGAAATATGTTTTAAGAGACATGAGACGTCCTTTCCTCTGGAGCATCACGTGAAGCGACGTCGGTTTCTGATGACTGCGGCCGCCTGACAGCTGATCACAGCTGATCAGCTGTCAGTCGCTTTAACAGCTGATGAGTTTTGTCCGGAGAGTTTTAGCGAACATTCCAATAAAAATACACTTAAAATATTGATAAAAATGATCGTATGGTTTCAGTTGATTTAATGGTGTTAAACTACTACTTATATTAATAAAGACAAAGTTATCATGAGTGTCAGAGTGGAGATGTTTTCTCTGTCGTCTGTTACCGTTTAATAAACTGCATTGAGTATTTATACTGTGTCCTGCGTCCTGCTTATACGCCCAGGATCCATTTCTACCGGCGGAATGCGTCTTATTTATTTATTTATTATTTACGTCGGTATGTTTTGAAATTCTGATTGTGACATCATTATAAAATAACCCACAATATAAATATGTTTTCTCTTCATTACGTGTTGTAAAAAGTGTTTCCTCTCTCCAGCTCTCTGATTTTAATTACATACATAATAAAAGTTATTGAGGGAAACAACAGATCAAATCTTTGAAGACATGTTTGTGGTCCTTTTGTTGTTCAGACCTACTATGAACATATTTTAACCAGATGGTGAATAAGAAAACAGATTTAATATATAACTTGAGTTTAATCTGTGATCGTCTCTGGTATTAAACTCCAGCATCAGTCCGCTCAGCTGCAGCGTCCAATCACATAACAGATGAACAGTGAGGAGGCGTGTCCAGCGTTAAAACACTTCCTGGAAGCTCGCTGACTCCTCCGATTTCCCTCCTCGCTCCTCAGAGCAGAATAAGAGCTTTGGGACGGCCGTCAAGATGGCGGCGCAGAACCACTTCCGGTTCAATCGAGGAGCGAGGAGCGAGGAAACGACAATTTAGAGACTTGGGATGCACCCAATATGCGTGACTCTGTACTTGATGAGAAAACTCACAGCTGAATCGTCCCTGCTCGCGGGAGCCAGCGCCCCCCGGTCGTGTGGTCGCGAATTGCTCACAATGCTGAAATGTGCGCTGTGAGGGCGCCCCCAACCCATTTGTCACCCTAGGCAGTCGCCTAGTTCGCCTATAGCAATCGCTCCAACCGCGGTCACCGCAACACTACTAAAACAAAAAACGAGACGACACTCAAAAGAGTAACGCCGTTAAACCTGACGGGAACACCGCTTCAATCAAAGCCACGTACTGCAAGCACACCAGTCGGACAACACTTCAAAAACACGGATACGAACCACTGCACCTCCCAAACGCACACGTCAGATTTGCGTGACCAAATACTCACACAGAACAGACTGAACAGACTGGACAAGCCCCCAACTGTCACGACAGTGTGGGAAAGCATGGCACAGTAAAGATGAAAATTGCCCAGCTAGAAAATCCACATGCAATACATGCAACAAAGTTGGACATTGGAGTAGGATGTGTAGGAGCAGGAAGGCAGTGAGTGAGACCTACCACTCACTCATCCCCAAAAGACCACTGGAGCCTGCAGATATGCCACTGGACAGCCCAGGCGGCGAGCTGCAGTGTATAGGACAGATCCAGAGCACTGTGACCTACAAAGGGAAAAACTCACCTACTCGCAGCATATGTCATCCGCGGGTGTACTGTAAACAACCTACTCAGCAGGCCGTTGTCTGTGGAAATTAATCTGGTGAGGAGAGTGGATGAAACAGTGTGTGACAGAGGACATCCACAGGCATATGGCGAGCATGGGACATTAAAGACTGAACCGGTGAGAATACTGCTGAGACAACGCTCAGACATATGCTGTATACACAGCATGACGTGTACCTCTCCTTATGCTGAAAAGGGTAAAGGAGGAGCTCCAGAGGATGGAGGGAAATGGCATCATCGAGAAGGTGACACGGCCCACGGACTGGTGTGCACCCATGGTACCAGTCTTGAAGAAGAGCACAGGTAAAGCCTGCATCTGTGTTGATCTCAAGAGGCTGAACGAGGCTGTGAAAAGAGAACAGTATATCCTGCCTACTACTGATGAGATTACAGCAAAGCTGAGTGAGGCCACTGTCTTCTCTTTGCTCTATGCCGCCAGTGGGTTCTTCCAGATACCGTTGCATCCAGACAGCTGTAAGCTCACTACCTTCATTACGCCATTTGGCAGATTGGCGTGCTCCATCAGGCAGCGTCAGCTTGCGGTTCCTCGGGCATCTCATTGACCGGTCCAGAATCCGGCCTGACCCCGACAAAGTGTAAGCTATTTGGCAGATGTCAAAACCAGCAGACGTGCAAGAGTTGAGAAGGATTCTGGGAATGGGGAATTATCTCGGAAAATACATCCCCAAACTCTCAACTGTAGGACAGCCGCTGCACATGCGCAGAGACAGTGAGGTGGCATGCTACGTGGCTGGTGTAGTAGAGGGGATCCCTGCGTCTACAAGCAAGATGGATGAAATCAGAATGGCGACAACAGCCGACGCCGAACTGATGTCAGTTGTGAAGCTCATAAAAAAAGGATGGCCTGAACACTTAAGCAATGTGCCCATGGACGCGAGAGAGTACGTCCAAGTGAAATCAGAGCTATCAGAACACAATGGCCTTGTCCTCAGAAGAAACAGGATTGTCTTGCCAAAGCCAATGAGAGGTGAGATCCTTCAGAAAATTCACGAAGGGCACCAGGGCCTAGTCAAATGTAGGGAGAGAGCGTGCTCATCTGTGTGGTGGCCCGGACTCTCTACGGAGATAAGCAAGCTTGTTGAAATTCTACTGTAAAGACCGTCCTGACGTCATGTCAGGTGTGCTGTGAATTGAAAAGAACACAACAAAAGGAACCTCTCATGTCCACACCGCTTCCGGAGCGACCCTGGAAGAGAATTGCAATGGACCTGTGTGAGCACAACTACCTGGTAATCTCAGATTATTACTCCAGGTTTCTAGAGATACTGCAGCGGCCCTCAACAACAAGTGCACAAATTATCCAAAGACTGAAAACTGTTTTCGCCAGGTTTGGCATTCCAGATGAGGTGGGGAGCAATAATGGACCTCAATTTTCAAGTGCGGAGTTCAAGGAGTGCGCAAGGCAGCTCCACTTCAAGCACTGCACATCCAGCCCTCACCACCCACAGGGCAATGGGCACGCAGAGAGAGCCGTACAGACGGCAAAGAAAATTATCAAGCAAAAAGATCCTGTGATGGCTCTGATGAGCAATAGGTCCACTCCCTGCTCCACCACAGGCTTCAGTCCAGCCGAGCTGTTTGATGGGGAGGAAAGTCAGAACCACACTCCCCACTCTAGAGAAAAATCTCCTACCCAAATGGCCCAGCAGGCTCACTACTTCAACATCCCAGCAGCACACGGGGAGATCACAGGGACAGACATACACTCTGACGGAGCCACCATCTTAGAGACAGCCGAAAACAGTGACAAATTATAGAGCTGTCGCCTGGCTGGCCACACACGGACAACAGCTATGGAGTGAGAGCGCGAGAGAGCCCAGAGGCGGAGCTTTAACCATGCAGAGCACCGGGCCCAGGTGCCTCAGGGTGTTCTTCCCCCCACTTCCTGTTACCTGCGAGACCTGAGAAAGACACACAAACCGGCCTGACAGGCAAACTAGGGAACCGTCACATAGGTGTTTGTTTTTATATTATTTTTTATTGCATTTAATCTCTTAACATTTATTATTTTGTTAATACTTTTTGTTCTTTAGATATCGTTGACTCTTGCAGATGTGGCACATTTGCCAAACTATCTCCTATTAATTTATCTGCAAGTGCAAATATAATAAGCATAGTCAATTGAGCCTGATACCTTTTGAGAAATAGGTGTGGCAGCCAGAGACTCACTGTGAGGGAACTTTAAACACACCTCATAAAAGCACATGCGAAAGACAGATTGCAGGGTTAAATAACAATCCTGTAGGTCAATATAGCTGCACATGTAACGTTAGTTTTTATATTCTTATCTTATCTTTTATTAACGTTTATCATTCACTTTCTGAGGAGGTTTTTTTATGTCTCTTGCAGATGCGGCACAGTTGCTAAACGTAAGCTCATCTTTGTACAAACATGTGCAACACAAGCACTAAATAGTGAAAATTAACTCTTGCTGATTTTCTGTAAGGAATAGAACCCTGGAGCTCCCAAATTCTAGTTGAGAATCATTGAGCTAGCTCAATCATTTTGTATTTTTTTGTTTGACTATACATTGTAACATCATTATAAACATTATTGAGCAAGTTAACGTGAAATAAATCTTTTGTGACAAATGTGATTGATGGTTTTCTGTACGTTTTGTGTATAGACAGGATTTAGCCATGAATGGTTTGTGAACTGTAAATGTGTCAGGGGCGTGACCAGCCACCCCATAATACTAAACTATGATTTGCTATTTGGCCTTTTAGAGGGGGGCTTAGTTTGTATTATGTTGCTGTAAGATAGTGTAATGTTATTAATTATTGTAGATGTATAGAAGTCAGAAATGGTAAATGTATATTATTTGACGTGTGTGACCACAAATGTACTTAATTCCACACTCCTGCCTAAGTCAGTGCCCAACATGGCCCACTACTGTCAGAAGAGTCTGGACATGCCACTGATATGCATGTATAATCCTAAACTATGTAATACAAACATATCTTATTTACAGTATTGTATTAGTTGTTGTTAATCATTGTAACCTTCACTCTTTAGACATTTGTAGTATACATTTAGTGACACTTTACAGCAGCCTAAATGTGTCAACCTGTGTATTTCTGTGGGCTGTCTCCAATTCTTTAACGTCCTGAAGTAAATTTTACAGATTTCAAGCCTGGGAAGAATTATGAAATTGTCTTTTTATCCTTTCCATCTTTTAGTATAAACATTTGTAAATTTTTAATTTTCTCATAACTCAGAATAAAAATGTTTTTACTTGTAAAGCACCAAAAGCCAATCAAATGCGTACCACTTATTAGATCTAAGAGATCTATTCTCTGCTGCAGGTGAGATCAGGTGTATCTGGTGTGTTAGTTTTTCAAATCAGTTATTGTACTTTTTTACTCACCAAATAAATTGCTGTGATCAAGCAACACATGGGGTGAGTAACAAGTAATCCTAGCTACCGTCTTGGCTTTCTGGAGTAAAAAGTGACTGGGTTTCTTTTCTTGTTCAAACGTCATTATGCGTTTAATGCATGCTTTATGAGTATCAAGAGCTTAATTGCTTTGGTGGCATGTTTAAACCAGGGTGTTTCTATTGACTTCTAACCCGACGTGCCAGATGCTTTGTGACACAGACCCATCAGAGGCACTGATACATGCAGGTGATTTGATGTACAATTGGTCAATTAAACTCTTAGGGAAGCTAGTTGGGAGAAGAGCAACAACATATTTTTCAAAACATGGCGAAAAGCCTTCAGTGTCATTCTTTACTCTACTTTCCGTGAAAAAAATACTCTCCAGTTCTGATGGAACTGATGCTATTGCAGCATCTACACTAAGCTCTTTAGGAGCTGCCATTGTTCAATTCAGTTTATTTTATATAGCCCAATATCACAAATACAAATCAATACAAAATCTCATGTTGCACAACATTTACTGGCTCATTGTTTTATATTTAATACCAAGGGACATGGTGTGATATGCATGGTATACAGTATTCATATACTGTATCTGTACGCTATGTATTAGAAAGTATGTTTGTTATTTCCAAACAACTTCTGAAAATGAACGTGTCATGTGCTTGTTGTTGTTTTTCCTATTTCTCAACATCATTCCAGATTAGTCACTCCTCCACCAAGTTACAGTCACCTGCAGAACAGCTGCCCCAAGCTAAGCTCCGATAGCCCAGCAGCCTACATATCAAAGCTCACGGAAGTTGGAAAAAAACACGGAAGTTGAAAAAATAAACTAAGCAACAGCGCACAATAGGCTGTGGCATGTTGTGGTTATTTTACAGCTAAGGGGCGTTGTTCGGCATGACACAAAGCGGAGGGACAAAGCCCTGTTCCTGGTGCTTGTAGGACTCGTTGGACTTGTCTGACAAGATGAGTTATTAATTACTGTAAGAAACAACCCTCACAGCAATATGCTAACATTTCTTCTCAATACATTATTAGTTATTGTGATGGAAAATTAGCTCTTGAGTCACTGTAGCAGAGGCAGAAGAGTTGAGAATTGTAATATGAGCTTTCTAATGAACAGACAAAAAAGTCTTCTGGAACACAAGTTGTAAAGAGTCATTTTTTATTGCTTGCAAGTGGAGAGCAGTTTACACAGGCACGTATCAAAGTGACAGTGGAAAGGACTCACACAGACTTTCAAGGCCGCACCCTTGAAAAAGGCCAAAATATGAGTCACACAACCAAGTCTCATGTTCTTGTTCCAACTATTAATTAAATGTATCAGCAGGTGCAGACTTATCTATTCACCCTCGTCCTGCATTCGGCCTTGAGGAGAAAACAGCAGTATTTCAAGATAATTGACTGGGAACCTAGTTTGTGCTTCCACTGGGAGTATTTGGGCCTTCCAATCTTGAGACTATGGTAGGATATATTTTACCATTGCATTATTTGCTTACTTATATTTTTACATTTATATAAATGCATGGGTAACACTTTATAATAACTACACACTATTTAGCATTAGTACAGCATGAGTAAAATTGTAATTTATAAAGCATTTTTCCAACATGAACACTCATTAGTAACTCATTAGTATTCAATTCATAAACAGTTATAAACATTTAATTTTTGATTAATAAGCTTGAATATTATGCGTTTCATGATTGGGTTTTCATACTTTATAAATGATGGTTTCCCCATTTGTAAATTAAGTAATATATATTGCAAAACAATTATTAAGGACTTATAGATGATGCACTATTGGTTAACGTGTGCTTTAAAAATGTGTTTTAATACTGCAATTCATGATTAATTCAGGTAGTTACTACTACTAATTCAAAACAAGTTCGTTAACGTTGGAGAGTTTTTAGCATTGAAGTGGCTGTTTAATAAAAACTGCTTAATCAAAAAAAAGAAATTACGATTACTGTGATTTACTCACCAGGATGAAAGAAGTTTCTTCTTTTAGCCAATTCCAGAAACATTTACCAACTCTTGTTCCTAGAAGAACCATCATAATCATTGATGTTTATAATTTAGTTTCACAATTTACATTCTGGTTTGTTTGTTTTGATATTGGGGACTGGTCTGACTGAAATCCGAGCGTCTGTGCTGTTGTGCTGCCCTCTGCTGATTGTTTCACACTACATTCAGGCTGGTTTCATAAAGATGGATTCAGACAAGCGGACCTCTGATGGTAAGTTCATCCGTTGCACAGAGTACATTGATAGACTTTCCATGCAAACTTAGATTCAAGCTTCTCAGATCCTATCTATGTCTATTGCTTCTGTGGTGGCGGGGCGTGGTTGGGCTCAGCAGCAGAGGGAAGTGGGGGAGAGGCCTTATTGAAGGCACGAGAGAAGACCGGAGTCACCGTCTGCAAGACTGTCGGAGATACAGACAGTCGGATGAATTGACAGTGAATAAAAACCATTGAGAACCTGAATACTGAGAGTGCTGGTGTCATTGTGCAAGGGGTAACGGGAGCTCGTTATATTGTCTAAAGACTTTTAGAAAGTAAATTATGTCACAAGTGAGAACTAGAAACAAATATACTACAGAGACTGAAACACCACAGATTATTTAATAAATTATGACATAAATCCTGTGGATGAGAGAAACAACACATTTAATTCAAAAGATAAAAAATAAAAATATCCCCTGTGCCGGTTTTTCAATTATATATTATCTAATTTTATTTTGTTATACTCGTGCATTTACGTAAAAACAGGATTTTACTGTTGTAGATGTTTGGGGTGGAGCTTATTCTGATCGTTTAACTAATGATTATTTTCATTATTTATCAATCTGCTGATTATTTTCTCCGTTCATCGTTTGTTTGGTTTGTAAGAATAGTGAGGAATGCCGTCACAGTTGCCCAGAGAACACCAACAGTCCAGACCTCAACATCATTACTAATACATTATCATTAATAACATTAATAAAGGAAAAGAGGCAAATCTTCACATTTATTAAGCTGGAACCATGAAATGTGGAAAAGGATCAATTAATGGACTAATCATTTTCAGATTTCAGTTTTTGTATTTTATAAACACTTATTTTGTGTGCGTGACAATCTTAGCTTGTAAAGTAATTAAAGCTGTCAAATTAAAGTAGTGAATAGATGTAGTGGATGAGAAGTACAAAGAACAAAGTGGCACAAAATTGTACCAAAAAAAAAGTATTTGAGGAAAGTGTTTTAAACAGATAAAAAATATGTCAAACTGCTGATCTGCATCTAAAATTCAAAGACCCATACATCGGTTTGTGCAACGATCTTTATTATGACAAAAATATGAAAACTAATGTACAGAGCAGCATCATCGCGTATCATTAAATATGACTTTAACATGTTCACAGCGGTTGTTATGATGGCAGTGGTGAATGTGTCTCTCAGTGAGTGTGAGCCGGCGACGAACAGATGAATGTGTGTTGAGTTTCGGGGGAGCAGCCTGTGGAGATCCAGCTTCTGGGGTTTTCCACCAGCACGCAGTCCGAGCCGACGGCGGACTCTGACGCCCTCAGTCTGGAGAAGGACAGCGTCCGACCGTCGGCCCACATCCAGCGACCCGGACCCCCGGACAGACCTGAGAAACATTCAAGTGAGCAACAATTACTCACCAGGGTTCAGACATGCAGCGCTTTACCGTTCTCATCCTAAATCTGTTGTACTTTGACGTCTCAGGTTTGCTTGACAAATTTTAATCCTTTGTGTTTTCTACCATACACTTTTCTCATAGACTTCTATACAACCAGACCTCTTTTTGCAACCAAAGGGTGGCCCCCTGATGGTCAGTAGTGAGAATGCAAGTTTTAAGCCACTCATTGGTCTCACTCGACAGAACCGGGAGTCTATGCCTGATTTTTATAAAAAGCGGCTGACAACGGTATCTAGTAAGAACCTTTAAGAACAAATCTGTTTGTATGAGCGCTTCTTGCAAAAAATCTGCCGGTTGGATGTGTAAATCAGGCTTTCAGCCACTCACCAATCCAAAATGGCTTCCTCCCTGCGAACTTCCACAGCCAGACCATGTCTCTTCTGGACCGCACGCTGGTCAGGCTGCTGTTAAACCTGACACACAATGTGAAGAGTCAGACACACTTCTGCGTTCACACGCACTGATACAACTTAAATAAACTGAAACTTGATGCATGTACATGTTCACGTTATTATTCTTTCACAGTTTTTATGAGATCCCTGTAAATAAAATCACATCCTTGAATTGATCATTCAAGTGAAGACCTTTTTAGTTGAATGATACGTCACCCTAAAAGACTCAGAGGAAGAAGTTAGTATTTTATGAAAAATGCTAGGTTTGGGGTTTGACTAAGACTGGCAAGATGTCTGTTCTGTTGCCTAGTTCTAGTACTGTATTAATTTACCTTGATATCATCATATCATCATTTTTTTATTTAAAAATTTTAAAGGAGCAAAAGCCATTGAACAGCAGATAGACACACATAGAGACTAGCAGGAGAACACACTGGAGCATTTAGCAGTTAAAGAGTTTTTTTCAGGAGTTGGTGGAGACCAAAAACTGAGCAAAAAAAAGAGCGTATTGTGTAGAAATAGAACTTCTTAATTTGTCTCAAAGACTTTTGACAGTAAAACATGGTGTTGTACAGGTAGCTATCGGAGTGTATCGTTTAAAAGCCTTTTTAGATAAAAACCTGTTTATATTCTACACCGGTAAAATCCTCACGCTGTCAGAATGAGACAATTCAGCAGAAGAACATATATTTGCTAAATAAACTAATGGTTAAAAGGACATTCCAGTTAGTATACCTGTCTGTCATTTTATCATAACGAATAGAAATTATGGATAAAACTCTTGCGATGAGACCCAGACTGCAGTTTAAAAAAAACATAGTGAAAGTGTGCTTTTTGTGTTATTTACAGCAGAGAGCAGCTCCTCTCGGCGCTGGCCCAGCTGGCCACGGACGAGCCGACGATGTAGCAGCGTCTCCTGTAGTGAGTCCAACCGTCCGGACAGGAACTGCTGATCGCCTTCCCCGTCTGAATAAAGAAAGAGAATAATCACAACATTTTAACATGAACAATGAGGTTAACTCTGATTGTTTCCAAGTCAGCCTGGCTTATACGACTTATACAGGAGGGGAAAGCATGGGGGCATCTTGGAGATTTTGAGTGGCTGTCTTTGGCGTTTATGTGTGTTCGCACCTTGCGCTGACGTAGCTCCGGTTGGTGTCTGGGGTCCGGATGGTCCATCTGAAGAGGCTCCCCGACTCGGAGGTCCTGCGGGAGGCGACCGCGAGGCGACCAGCTCCCCCCGGCATCACCTGGCTTCAGCTCCTCCACCCGGAGAGGAGTCAGACTGTGGAACTGAGGAGAACCAGGCGGACGTTAACACGGGCGCGTCTGTGCCTTTTCATCCAACAGTGGACAGACGAGCGAGGCTTACCGTCCAGACCTTCTCCTCAGACCTCCTCTCTCCGGACTGATGGACCTGAACAAAACACTCAAACATCAGCTTTGTTTAAGCAAAGCAAATTTAAGCATATTTAATTTAATTTAATGCAGCATGCACTGCTGTCCCACCATGCAATATATAATACAAATTAAAGCAGCAAAAACTACTGGAAGCAACGCTCACCTTCAGTCCTCCATGTCCGACCCTGTGCCCAGTGCTCCCAGTGCTCCCAGTGCTCGCCCCTGGTAGCTGCCTGCCGTGGTAGTGGACGTGGCTGTAGCCGCCTGGGGCCGCCTGGTCCTGTGGTTCCCCTTCTCCGTAGTCCAGGTAGGGCCGGCGGTTTGGGACGTCGCCCCGGGGCGGGTGAGGCTGGTTTCCCCACAGCAGCTCCGCCTCGATGTCGGTGACGCCGTCCTCCTCCTTCGGGCTGGGAGGGTCCGGGAGGCCTGGAGGAGGAGGAAGAGGAGGGAGTCGCGTCTCATCCTCTTCCACCTTCAGGTCGTCTGGATCGCACCGTCCTGGCAGACAGCAGAGAACACTTTCTTTGTATCTTTGCCAAATATCTCCAATTCACAAATCTTTCTAAAAGACTGACTTGTGATGAGGCATTACCTCCTCTGGGGTCGATGATTTCCACAATAGCGGAGGTCCTCTGTCCCAGGACAGCGTTTTTGGGGTTTTTCAGGGTGACAGTGAAGGTCTCGTGGTTTTCCTCTAGACCGTCATCTATCAGGTAAATGTTCCAGGTTTTCACACTGACTCCTAAACAAGAGACGGGATGGGAAACACAAGATCTATCTATCGCAGGAGTAACCTGAGCTCAACCAAACGCTGCACCAGAGCTGCTGAATTCACCAAAATACAAAAGCGGATTGGTTCAAATTCGCCTGATGAGTTCTACAAAGATCAACAATCCCCCTGAAGCTGTCTGATTGGATGTTTCTTAAAGCAATGCCCTCTGGGACTTCCACTCTCCTGAAACAGAACTTTTCTTGTGTTTTTTGCACCGATGATTCAACCAGGAGAGAGTTTTGGTTCCCCTCATCGTTTTGAACTAACTAGAGAGTCCCCTGACGGTGTCTTATGTTAAACGATGCAGAGAGGACCTGAACAGAGGCCATAGAGTCAGACCTGGGTCGAACTGGATGAGGCTGGCTGTGCTGTGAGTGAAGTCCCTGCCGGGTTTAGCCGATCCCCCCTCCACCTGCACAAACGGGGACGTAAAACGAACGCACTCGTCAACATAATTATGATAATATTCTTAATTCGCAGCACTTTTAAAAACCAAACAGCAGCGGCACAGAGCGTGGAGACGGTGGAGGAAAGGGAACCGCACGCATACCTGGATGGCGACGTACGCAGGGTCGGCGCTCTTCCCGCTGCGTTGGATCTGGATCTGAAGCGTCCCCGAGGTCTCGCAGGTTCTGTAGCAGGTCGCCGACAGCTCCACCCGGGACCAGGACAGCTCCAGTCTGCAGGAGAATCCTTCATATACTGACACACAGCGCTGTATTTGAGCTAGCCTATCGTATGTTTACCAGCGGCAACATGAAAGTGATCAACACTTGAATTCATAATGTTTATTCTGCATGAGTACTTTTACTTTTGTAGCTTTCAGTATAATTTGATGTGAATACTTTTACAATTTTTTTTCTATGTAAGTATTTCTACACTGTGGTATTGCTTCTTTAAAAGTACTTTTTTTCTATCTACCCTTACAGTGAATTTGGGATTTCGAAGAATAAAGGCGTACATTTATCTAAAAATTCTTTCTCCGAATATTATTCTCCCCGTCTCCATCCTTCTTTTTTTTTTACCTACAGTGCGAGGGCCCTAATATCCCGCCAAAGTCGATACTGACTGGACCAAATCCCTTCTTATGAATCAACACATTTCTGGTTCCTGGTTCCTGTCGGATCCATTTCCTTCTACAAAACCTACATTTCGGGCAGCATGGTGTTTCCTGCCGGGTCGGTGAGGCGGAACAGGAAGCTGTCGGCCGTCACCTCCATGTCGGCCGGGAGGACGAACGCCACGGCGCGCTGGGCCACGTCCCGCTGGGTGAAGCGACCTTTAATGTAAGCTCCTGGCAGGACAGGAAGTTTAAATCCAAGTGAACATTCCGTTGATAACTATATCAAGACGTCGATCACTGAAATAAAATAAAAAACGGCCCACCTGTGAGGGTGTTCTCCAGGTAGCCGGAGTGCGGCGGCCTGGCGATGGAGAACTCCAGCTCCTCCACGGGGCTGTCGGGGTCGGAGGCCTGCAGGTGTTTGGAAGTGATGAGGATGCCGTAACGCCCGCCGCCCAGATCCACCACCACGCTGGGACTCCGCCTGGTGGTCAGACTGGGGGGTGACCTGTCCACACGGTCCACCTGATCCACACGGGACACTTTGATTTAGACAAGATATTCGGAAGAAGGAAGGTCTGAGTGGATGATCTGGGGTTGCTTACAAAGTTATTGTGTTATAGATTTTTTTCTCGGTTATTTATGTTTGCTTCATGTTACATGTATAATTACCTGTTTAATTATGATTTACAGTTAACTGTTTACTTTTTGTCACTTTTTTTTCTTTTTTCTTGTTGATAATATTTAACGATGTGATCTGCAAAGTAATCACTTCTTTAAAATTTGATTGCAAAATGTAGTGGAAGATGAGCAGAAAGTCTCACAACATGTGAATCCATCACTCAACATGTTATTTTGTCCACCAGATACAGAGGGAGATATAATAAAGCTCCCTCTGCTGGACATTTGGTAACAGGAAGTCAGAAATCACCTAGAGAGGAAAAGAAGCTGACAGAGGTGCAGTTCCGTGTTTCAGCCACTGGGTGTCACTCCTGTCATGTGTAACAATCAGCTGCGTATCTTCTTTAGATGTGACTGAAGTTTTGACTTTCCGGCCTCCTCATTCTTTGGTTCTTAATACTTTCCCCCTTTTCCCCAATTTCCCAATTATTTATGAAAGAAAAAGGCCAAACATTTTCGTGTGCTTTACATTATAGCCAGTGGTGGAGGAAGTACTCCTTTACTTCAGTAGAAGTACGAATACCACACTGTAGAAATACAAGTTGAAGGCCTGCATTGAAAAGTATAATCAGGAAAATGTACTTCAGTAAAATAATATTATTTTACTGAAGTACTGTAGATCTTCACATTTTAAAATATTTTTACGTGGAAAATAACCTCAGCCATCAAAATAGTTTGATGCTTTGTATGTTCTGCGTGAAAAGTCACTAAAGCTGCCAGAAGTATAAAGTAACCACTACTGTTATTATAACAGTACACAGAGTATATTTGGATTTTGGACGGTTGGATGGACAAAACAAGACATTAAAAGACGTCACCTTCAACTAAACGATTAAATAATCTCTCTTTTAAAAAAAATATATAACAATAGTCGAATAATCACTGACTTTCAATAAATAATACTCCTATTTAAAAGTATATTTACATGAATAAACCCATCCAGCACGGCTGTTTGAGTCTGACTTAAACTACGACCTTTAATTTTGACCTTTGCATTTTACTTTAATTCCACTTGAAAATAATCTTATTGCCATTTCTTTTAGACTAACTGTACAAATACAAGTACAAGGTATAAATAACCAGATGTTTCTTTCTACTCTGATTTTGACTATAAAAAGCTGTTTGATCTCCAGAGTTATGCTGTGTGTGTGTGTGTGTGTGTGTGTGTGTGTGTGTGTGTGTGTGTGTGTGTGTGTGTGTGTGTCAAATATTCATGAAGCCTTAAAATACTCACAGACACACAGCAAAATACTCTACTACTAGTATCACACATACACCAAAAACACACACACACACACTGTCCAATCACAAACAGCGTCCAGTCCCTCAGAGGCTCAGGACAGTGTGTCTGGCCAGCATGTTAGCCACCTGGCTGCCTCTCTCTGTGTGTGTCCATCTCAGAGCAGGTAGCATGCAATGAAGGGGTGTGTGTGTGTGTGTGTGTGTGTGTGTGTGTGTGTGTGTGTGTGTGTGTGTGTGGGGCGAGTTCTTGGCTCACCTGCTGCTCACTGCTTCAAATATTTATCTGTGTACTTCAGTCTTTCCACCTGACAGCCGTCCTCCTAACACGACTCCTGTCATCATGATATTCTAGGTGCTGCACTTCATTCGTGTGAGGTATTATATACGTATATACTTTTGACCCACTGTGTGTCACACGGAAATGTTATATTTTTCCCTATTTAGTTTTGGATACTTTGTAGATTCAGCTACGAAGTATGTAAAGTAATTAAAATAAGTTCCACATTTAACAGCTGCAATATTAAATAGTATTATTATCCGATAATATAATACAATACGATATTATATAAAATAATATTATAGAATAAATCAAATTTTATTAAAATATATATAATTAAATTAAATACATGTATTTTTGACGCTGTGGCATTAGTTCTTTTACTTAAATTAAAGATCTGAGTCCTTGTTGCAGTCCAGGTTCTGATTGGAGGAAATAAACTATTGGATGAGCTGATGTGTGTTCTGCTCGCCTGTATGTTGAAGACAGCCGGCTCTTCTCTCAGCTGTCCAAACTCCAGGTATCCTCTGTTGTTCCCGTCGGTCGGCAGGAAGTAGAACCTGTCGATGTCCGCCGGGCTGCCCGGGTCGTGTCGGTAAGCCAGGTTCAGCCCGTCCACGTCCGTCTGGGCGAACGTCAGTGGCGGCGACAGCGGGACTCCCCTCAGCAGCAGCTGGCCGTGCCGCGGCGGCTGCGTGATGACGTAGCTCAGGTTGGCGGCGGCGGTGTCGGGGTCGCTGAGCCGCAGCTGGTCGGAGGTGACGGTCTGCGTGGCGCCGTCCTGCAGCCGGAGGCCCGTGTTGTGCTGGAGGGTCGGCGGGATGCGGTCGCCGTGCTCGACGGTGAAGTGGAGGGTGCCGCTGCGGGACGAGTCGCCGTTGGTGACGACGAAACTGTGAAGGCAAGAGACAGTTTGGTTAGAAACAGATCTGAGATGTTTATGAATCCGTCATTGTGAAGCATTCATGGCCTGATTACCCGTTACATCACTATAAGGTGGAACAAACATCTGCAGCAGCGTCCAATAGGAAGGAATCTGATAACTGATCAAACTCAGAATCAAGTTGCAACAGAAATACTAAATATAACTAGTTTGAATGGACCAAAAAGCAGAATCAACTCTGTCACTACAGAATTAAAGGTAGTTTTAATTTTATATTCTTACAGCTGTATATAAAAAAAGAAATCCACATATTGTGGAATATTTTTCTTTCTTTTTGGGAAGATCTGTTTTCCTGGACGTCCCCACAAAATGATAACTTTTTTTAATTCCATCATGGTTTCTTTCTTTGCCTTAACTTTTTGGGGCATTTCTTCCTTGGGCGGAAACAAAGAGATGAGCGACAGTGTGGAGTTTGAACACCTGCAACAACTATTCAGTTGCATTGTGGGAAATGCAGGATCCAGTGTTCTAATAAAAGTCAGGATATCTCTACGTCTGCTGCACACATTTGAATCGTTCTTTGTGGAGTCCGTCTCTTTAGAGTCCCACAACTGGATGAAGTTGAATACTAAATGAGCAAAGTAGCTTGTATTCTTTCTTCTTTTTCTTTTATTTTTCAGAAACACATTTAAACATTTTAAAGATGTATGTTGAATGTTTAATTTTCATTTAAATAAGTGTCTTTGTGAGCAGTTTGATTAATCTCATGACTCACTCTTGAGTAACAATGACGGCAGCTTCAGTCATCAATCACTTACATTAAGGCCTGTTTTAATTTGGAGACACGCAGCTAATTTTTCAGGTCCAATGCACTGTCAATTGTCACTAGTGTGTGTGTGTGTGTGTGTGTGTGTGTGTGTGTGTGTGTGTGTGTTTTGTCCTCTCAGCCCTCTGCCAACACAATCTGCCTCTCAGCCCTGCAGCTGACTAACTGCCCCGGGCCTCGGCACACCGGCCACACACACACACACACACACACACACACACACACACACACACACACACACACACACACACACACACACACACACACAGAGGCAGGTCCTGCTGTAACATCTGGCTCCGATGTCGGCCATATTTGCCCAGGGATGGCCGTCTGTGGCCGGCGCTCTGGCCGGTGACGTCGTGCCAACGCCTGTTGTTATTCTCCTAGTAATGCCCATTCATCATCTGCTGTCACAGTAAACAAATGGACACACACACACGCGCACACACACACACATGAATGATGCACAGGTGTGTCTTCTTCCGATTTGGCCACACCTGAGTCGACAGAACAACCTAGCATCCTCCTCTGTCCTGATACAGTCTTGCCTTTCTGTCTCTCTTCATGTCTGTCTTTCTGTCTCTCTCTTTTTTAGTCTCTCTCTCTCTCTCTCTCTCTCTCTCTCCCCCCCCCCCCCCCCCCCCCCCCCCCCCCCCCCCCGTCTCACCGTCTCACCGTCCTCCAGTTCCTGAGTGTCTGAGTCTTGGCTGTGATCTGACCGGCTCTTTCAGAGCCAGACAAACCAGCCGGTCGGGGCAGCAGAGGTCTGGGTGACAAACCCGGGGTCTGCACACACTGCAGGTCACACTCACCCCAACACACTCACCCAACACACTGCCCCCCCCCCCCCCCCCCCCTTTTAAAAAAATCTGCTGCTGCCAAATTGGCTGGAAAAGCAGATAAACATACTGCAGCAGTGAAAGCCTCTCGTCTCCCGACACTCCCTCTCTCACTCGTCTCGCTGCCCAGTTTCTTTTTCGCCGGCCAAATGTTGTGTGTGATACTTTTCTGGACAGAAATATCCTCCTCTCACAATATGCGGGCCGATCATTTTGCCATTTATTCTACTGATGTGTGCAGAATTTCCTGCTGTGCTGCAAAATAGCTTCTCTTTACAGAGAGGGCCAAAGTCAAACAGCTGTTCGACACCGACAGCAGAACAAGAATGAGTGAGGTTTATTTGTTACATGCTTAAAATTGTATTATGTTTTTAATTCTATCATGTTTTTTATTTGACCTATATTTTAATCAGAATAGTCCATTGGGATCTTTATCTTTTTTTCTTTAAGGGAGCCCCGATCGAACCAAGATGCTGATTTCGTTTAGATATTACCGTGAGCGTGCGTGTTCTCACCTGAAGGAGTCGGTCTCCGCGCGGTGGCTGTTGTCGTGCGTGTAGCACACGCGGTGCGCGGCCACGTCCAGCTGCGTGAAGGCGGTCAGGGCGACGCCCGGCTGCTGGACGGCGTGGATGAGGCCGTGCCGCGGCGGGACCGACACCGCGTAGACCAGCTCCTCCGGACGACCGGCCGAGTCCGACGCCAGCAGGATGTCGGTGTTCAGGACGACGCGCTGACCCTCCTTCAGACGCACTGCCTTGCTCACCAGCACCACGTCACCTGGAGGTGGCCGGAGGGGAAAGATTGGAGCGAGGATGGTTTCTAGAGAGATGAAGCTGTTTTTAACTGCTAACTTCTGCACATTTTTTGGTAATTATCCAAAAGGAATGTGGTAATCATATTTATGCATCCATTATTTATTTATATATTTCTAAATAAATAGTGTTTGTATATTTCTCAATACAAACTTTAATAATTATATTTTTACAAATAAATATATTTATTGAAATGTATTTTAAGTCAGTAAAAACACAAGATATGGATTTTGTAATAACGATAACATTTTGTTGAACAGTCATATTACATTCTGATATTCTAAAATTTGGAAAATACAATCGGAACGTGAAGATTTCATAAAGATGAAAGTAAAGGAGGTTTCATGCAGCAGAGGCTTGTGGCTTTTACTTTCCTTTTAGTTTTTCCTCCCAAGTTGATAAAAGCACAAAAGAGAAAAGACCTCACAGTTATTTAATGGAGTTTGACGACTGTATTTTAAACATAACTGGATCTGGATTTAGGTTTTCTGAACATACATTACAAGCCGGATTCACAGTGGCAAATCTGTGTGAATGTTCCTTTAATTGAGCATTCATGAGAATCTACCCTCAATAAATATATATATATATATATATATATCTTTAAATCCCACCTGAGTAGCTCAAACTAAAAAGGGCTGCTTTATCTCCATCGACTGGCAGAAGTTAAAAGAGGATTCATTCAAATTCAACTTGGCGAGGTAAAACAATAAAAAATAACGAGGCCTAAATGTCTCCCTTTTTTTTGGAGTGTTGTTGTTGTAGGATGACAAGGAGGAGGTGGAGCACCCAGAGGACACGAGCCAGCGCCCCTCCACAGCTGCTCCACCTCCCCTCCGTTAATTATTCACCGGCTGAGGAGGCCGGTCGTTTCTCACCTCCGCTCCTCCAGGATCAGAGGGCCCGCAGCCAGAAGGGCCGAGGCCTCGGCACACCGTGTTCACCCGACTGGCAAAGCTGGGACGGCGAGCTGGAGGAAGAGGGCGCTCAATAATACATGAACCGGCCAGAGGGACCGCGGAGGGGCCCGAGTGTTAGAAGTGTGGAGGCAGTGAGAAGATGGTTCTTCTTGTTGCTGTAACTTTAGGCGACTTGTTTTATTCTCTGAATACGTTGAGAACTCTACGTCAACGTCGGCTTCGAAGCTGAAAAACGCTAAACGGACCGGACCCGCTGCAGCCGAGACCGTTTCCTGCTGATTCCAGATCAGGAACGAACTTTGAGAAACTCAACTTTGAAGCCACCTCCCCCACGCCCCCGGACAAGAAGAGCTTTCAAAAGCCAAACCTCTGACCTTTCCGCACGGTGTGGACAGAGATGAAGAAGCTCTGCGCGGGACTCTCGTTGGCCAGGTCGCTGAGGGTGAAGCGGAAGCTGTCGTGACCTTTGAACCCGGCAGCGGCGCCGCCTGTGTGAGCGTACCACAGGCGGTTCATCTCCACGTCGTACTGAGTGAAGTTCCGGCCGGCCGACAGCTCGGTCCAGCCCGACTCCGTCTGCGCTCACAAGGTCCAGAGGATAAGCGGGACAACAATTCTGCTTATTTAACTATCTGAGTTTTATTTTCTAGTTCAGGGAAGTAAATCAAATGTATATAATAAAAAAACACGGGCTTCGGAAACCAACCCAAACTTTTACGTAATTACATGTTTAGATCAAAAGCAAAAATGTGTCAGTCCGTCTCTCAATACAGTTTTCAGCTTTGTGACGATGCGTTTTCCAGCTGATCCAAGAGGCTTTTTAGAGTTTACTTGAACATTCAGAGGATTTTCTCAACACATACAGGAACAAACATTCAACATCAACTCATTTGTAAAATTAATAAAGTTGTTGAACTTTATTCACTTTATTCTTGTAAGTAGAATAAAGTGGAAATTCTCGAGTAAAGCACCGCACAAGTACCTTGAGTTTATACTTGAGTACTGCCTCTTTCCAAGATGTCTTCACGATTGAGGTCTAAAACTCAAAACTCCTCATAAAGAGAAACACCGTTGTTTTGCTCACCTTGAGCCGCAGCTTGCCGAAACGCGGCTCGGCGTTGAGGAAGTAGTACACCTGGTTAGGGGGCGTGTCCAGGTCCTGGGCCTCAAGGGCCACACTAGAAATCACCCTGCGCTCGCCGGAGTCCACCTCCAACCCTGCGTTCCTGAAGAAGAAAGAACAATGGTTTTTATTCAATGTAAATGTAATGTTCAATGTACATCTTTTCTTTTTGTGGTGTTCAAAACAGTTCAACAAGCAACATTTTAGTCTTTATTCTGTTTTGCTTTCAAAAAGATTTGTAAAAACACGGGATAAGGAGTTAAAATGTCCAACTTTAGATGAGATGAAACTGCAGATACAAGCAGGAAGAAGTTTGTTTGGGGGAGGTTTCTTCCCCAAGTGGGATCACGGACATCTGGGGCGGTGGTGTTGTTGGTTGGGGCGGTGTGTGTGTGTGTGTGTGTGTGTGTGGGGGGGGGGGGTTGTTGAACATCAGAAAGCGTCTGGCTGCCTCCTCACTTGGAACTAAAATGCACGCAGGAGAGGAAGCCGCCGCATCCGTCCTGCAGGAACGCAAAAAAAAAGAAACAAGGAGGCTGGCATCTGCCAAGTCCCGGCGTTACTTCTGCCTCGCTGCCCTTTACAGTACCAGCTCGGGCCTGTGCCAGCGCACCCACGCACACCGACGGCTGATCTGGGGACAGCGAGGACGTGAGGGTGAGGGGTTGGGCCGGGACAGCACGGGGAACCCAGTCAAGGATGCAAATTCCCAATCACTCGCTCGTTGGAATGAAAATATTATGGGTTTTTGAGGTGGAGGAGTGAACACCCACTCAAGCAGAGAGACCCGCCACATGTGCACACACACAGGTCAACCCCCCCTCCCGTCCCGTGTTGATTCTGGTGGTATTCTATATTTAATGGTTATCCTCAAGGCCATATCTAGACCCAAACCAACAACGTGTGAGTCCGTCTCTCTACACTGTCTGACTTCTTTAAAAACAGAAATATATAGTTTCATTCCATTTCAGTCATGTTGGGGACGGATTCATCTACATTTGGTGCTCTAGCGAGTGTTTGTGGCAGCAGGACGGTGTGTGTGAGATTGAGTCCAAATACACAATGTTCAATAAAACCGCACTTTACGTACATTGCACTTTTGTAGTACTGTATGTTACATTTTATGCAACATTATACTTCTACTCCATTATATCTCAGAGGGAAATATAGTGCTCTTTACTACTTTACAATTAACTGACAGTTTTAATTACTTTCTGCATTCAAATTCATAACAAATATTATCAAAATAACAATCGTATCATATAATCGTATAGATTAAACCACCCAGTATATAAAGACATTCCAATGAGATCCACATTTACCAGCTGCAACATTAAAGTGATGAACACATAAATGCATCAATAATTATAATAGAGTAGAATATATATAATTCTGTAATGAGACATTCTGCATAATGAGTACTTTTATTACTTTAAAGGGATTGACTAAATAGTATATATATTTGTTTTTAAATAGAAACCGTCTTTACGTCTGTCGGTGCGACCCTGACCTAAAACCTCACACAGTCACATATTTCCGGTAATACCATATTAACAGGCATTAAGCACTAAATCCTCATATCAGCTCACATCTGTGTGTGTGTGTGTGTGTGTGTGTGTGTGTGTGTGTGTGTGTGTGTGTTGGCGTGTACTTGAGCAGCCGTGGCTTCTCGTCGTTGACCGGCAGCACGGTGACCCGAGCCGTCCCCTGGACTGTGTGGATGCCATCTGTCAGCCGCAGAGCCACGGCGTCCTTCAGGGTTTCCGTGTCATCGTGCATGTACACGATCTTCATGCCTGCAGAGGGAGGAAGAGGAGGGGGGGAAATAAGATGAAGAAAAATTATAAATGCAGGGCGTCTCTGTTTACCTTATCATTTGTTTGCACACTAAAAGCGCAGAAATATCCACATACAAACTGTTCATGTGCAAACACACATTACACCTGCATCACATAACACAGACACACATACTAGAACAGAGACTCAACAATAGAGGAGGAGCAACCTCCTCTGCCTGAGTAAGTGGTTGAAATAAACCATTAACAAATCTCAGTATCGTTTATAAAATATCTTTCTTTGAAAAATACAAATAAAATGATGATTAAAAGGCCAACAGTCACACCTGCAGGACAGGTAAGAAAGTGGTGGTGGTGTGGGAGCAGAGGAGGACAGGACCTTATCTATCAATGTAATGCTTTTTATTTTATTTTAATGCTAATGTGTTAATGACCAAAACACTTAAAGTGAGGACGACCTCCCAAATCAAACCACAACCAGAATACAATATTGACATTCTTTGTCCAATGATCATTTATGTGACAAACAGCCCAAAAAAGCCGCTACACAGAATGTATTCATAGTGTAGCATTTTAGAAAATAAATCATAATGTGCAAATTGCAAACTACTTTTTTAAACACGTGGAAAGAAATATTAAGATATTTGTATTTATATATGTTCTATTTAGGCCTCTTCAACTGACTCCAAATTTCAGCTTTTCAGATTTTTGTTTCCTTTTTTTAATCAAGCAATAGCTAACTACTTGCATTAGCCAACAAAACAGTTAGCTTGTAGCAGCCATAAAGGACTGTAATGCTGCGTTCACACCGGACGCGGCGCGAATTTGACGCGAATAATCCTATCTGGCCTATTTCATACCTTGTACTAAATAACCTACTTTAAAAGTATAGTACTTTACAGAATTGATTCTATTTTCTATTGAGAGCCATTTGACGCAGCGCCCTCTCACCTTGGTGGAGCTCCTGCAGGGTGAAGGAGGTGACAGGGAGGCTCCTTCGCAGGAGGTCGGCCCCCATCTCCTTGTAGCGGCTCATCTCGGTGCCGTAGATGCCGTTGATCAAGCTGCCGTGAGCCGGCGGCTGCACCAGAGTGAAGGTCAGGACGTCCGGCGGGCCATCCAGGTCGAAGCTGTTTAGTAACGAGGGAGTCAGCTCCCTCATCCCGCCCTCCTCCACCTGCGAAAGGTGGACAACGGGAATTACTCTACGCCTACTTTAGCGCCCCCCGTGAGAGTTATGAGGCTGTTGGATGGACGCAAAATGTTTGTCATTGTTAGATTTTTGACGCATGTGGAGTAAAGAAGTAAAATATTGGATCGGACATACGGTGAAGTTGGCGAGCAGCAGCGAAGGCGTCTCGTCATTGGTTGGATTGATGATGATGTAGAAGGGGACAAAGGCGGAGCGGTGCAGCCCGTCACTCACGCTGATGGACAGCTGGTCGACGGTCGGCTCCGCCCCTTTGCTCTCCGACTGGACGTAGTTGATGAAACCAGAGGTCAGGTGGACAAGACTGAAGGATTCTGGGAAAGAGAGCGTTTTGCCAGGGTCAGGTCACACACACACACACACACACACACACACACACACACACACTGACCGACTCGGACTCCCGCGTTGCTCTTCTCGGAGCCGGGCGTCGGCAGCGTATTCTCCAGGAAGCCGTGCAGAGGTGGCGTCTCCAGGTGAAAGGTCAGCCGGTCGGCGGGGCTGTCAGGATCTGAGGCCCCGAGGACCCCCGCACACAGACAGGCTGAGGAGCCCTCATCCACCACCAACATGGACTCACCTAATCAACACATAACAACAGTGACATGAGTCGGGCCAATGGTTTTTACATGGATGGAGCAGTTTGTCTTCACTCAGTGGGGTGGAAAATATTTCCTGATGCGGCAACCTATGTTATACCCCCAACCTGTACAAGTTTAAAAAAAGAAGGATACACCTGGGTGTGTTTGCGCAAATGCAGCCTGAAGAGGAAGAATTCCAGCTTTATGTAGAAAAGACCCAGCCAGGTCATTGGAGCGGTGGGGAGGCAGACCAGAGGGAGGTAACAGTCACATCAGTTCATCTATCAGTCCGTCCATCCATCGATTAGTTCATCCATTCAACTAACCCTCCATCCATTGATCTATGCCTCCGTCCATCCATTAGTTTATCACTCTATAATACATACCTCCGTCCGTCCATCACTTCATCCATTTGTCCATCCATCCCATTGTCACCTGCTAAAGAAACCCATCTTCCTTCACACTGCTGTTAATTAACAAACACAATCACCTCTGGCCCTGGATCCATACTACCAAACCTCCCTTGTGCATGTATTAATTATGCCATATATATGTATGTATACATTGTGTGAATGTGCATGAGCATTAACGATGGACAGTCCTGTATCGCGCTGATAAACTAAACTAAGAAACAAGGTAGAGCTGGATTCCATCGCGCTAATGCTCTTACTCTGTGTCTTTATTCAGTGCTAATTAATTAGACCACGAAACCCCCCCCCCACCCCCTGAATGAATGGTGAGATATGCTGGCAGGATTAGAGAGTTATCGGGCCGCTGGTAGCGTCGCGGTAATCCGGCTGGCGAGACGGCTAGTACACGTTGTCTATTGTGACCGTGGGGATGCGCCTCTTTCTGCTTTTGTTTTGAAAAGACGCTCATTGTCCACTGTTTCCTGGGGAACACACACACACACACACACACACACACACACACACACACACACACACACACACACACACAGGAGTGATAATCTCACCCAGCTGTGTGCATGTGTGTGTGTGCATATAATGCCAGCAGACAATAGGCAGATTTCTCTTTAGACACGTCAGCGCCAACCTCGTTAACGCTGACAACAAGATGCCATAAATCACCCATAATGCAATGTGCAAACAATGAGATTTAGGACTCAGCTAAACATATAAACACCACACTGCAAGAAACATAACAGAAACTATTCGAGGTCAGAGGTTTTACTTGAGACGGTTGAATTCATATTTAATATGATCGTTTTAAAATGAGAAATAATCCCACTTGTTTCCAAGTTTCAGGAAGTTTCTAGAATTGAGCTTCAGCCAAAGGTCACAAGGCTGGAATCGAACCCGGGGAAGTTGTGATTATGTGGCATGTGCTGATTGAAAGAAAATAAACTGTTGGTGGGAGAAGAGCTGTGAACAGGTGACGTCTTTTTTTTGTTTGGAGAGAAGAGAGATTTCTAGAATTCAGGAACGAACAAACAAAGACTTTTTTTGTGTTAACATGCGGTTAATTTCTCACACACACACACACACACACACACACACACACACACACACACACACACACACACACACACACACACACACACACACACACACACACACACACACACACACACAGTTATCCCAAGGTGAATCCCAGTGGTCACTGGTCTCCATTGATAACCACAGAGCTCCTCCAATCCCTCTTCTTGGCTCCGACTTCGGTGAGAACTATCACCCTCCCCAGGAGAGTGGTGTGTGTGTGTGTGTGTGTGTGTGTGTGTGTGTGTGTGTGTGTGTGTGTGTGTGTGTGTGTGTTTATACAAGAAGTGTATGTTACCCCCCTCCCAGAACACAGTGTGTGTTGGACTGATAGGTGACGGCGTGTTGTCGGGGTCAAAGCTGCTCCGCTGAATTAAGAGGATTGTCAGCAGTGAACACACACACACACACACACACACACACACACACACACACACACACACACACACACACACACACACACACACACACACACACACACACACACATTCTGGTGAAACATGCCTCCGTTCACACTGCCTGGCTGAGCTGAAAATGTCCTGTTAATCACTTCTCAGGTTTTAGTTAGTGCTGAACGTAGCGTGTTATTATAACCAACAGAGAAAATTACATTTACTGCCAGTTCACCAAGTTTTAAGATGTTCGAATCTTACGAATCAATTTAATACCCGTTTCCGAATCACAGTTCCCACAGTTCCCACAGTTCCCAATCATAGTTAGGACGATGTGACTTACAATTATTTGTCACAACTTCCCAGCAGTATGTAACAATAATTCCTAATCGTATAATACATTGATTAAATTACAGTGAAGAGTAAAATTAACATTAACATTAATGCATGAGTTAGAATAAACTGATTATATAAATAATGTAATTACAGTCACAGGGGAAATCTTTCTTACTGACTTTTACTTACTCAGCATATTTTTCAGTTTGGTATCAGAATCAGAATCAGAATTATTTATTGTAAATAATAATAATTATTATTATTATTTAAGTACGCTGCACATAATACAGTACAAGGAATTGGACTCTGTGTATTATTCCCTTACTTAAGTAAAATATCTGAATACTACAGCAGCCAATATTTACAACTTTGAAAAGCCTTTCTGAAACTCCTCAGGTGTGTCATGACGTCTTACCCAGAGTGACGGTGGGTACTTTGTTGTTGACAGGGAGAACGGTGATGTTGAGGTCGTACACAGGAAGTGTGCCGTGGAGAGGCACGGGTGGGGGCGGGGGGTCTCCGTGGCAACATCCGTCCATCCCTCCAGCCTCGCCGTCAGAGATGATGAGCGTGACAGTGTCGAATACCGGGTCTGGTCCGATCTCTCCTCCTGAAACGGGAACCAAAAAATGCCATTTCTCAATGCTGTGAGAACGTATCTGATGAAGAGCTTCAAGACAACAGACACAAGGACACGATTATTATTGTTCTCACAAACAGCAGCTCTTTATCTCCCACCAGCTCCCTGCAACTCTTTCTGTTTGCACTTTAACTCCTTGTAATATGAAAAACTCATCAGCTGACCCAATATGTCCATATCTTGTTTTGTTTTTTGAGGAATTGGACCCATATCTCTGTGGTAGATACATTTCATTTCCCAAAGCTGCTTCACAATAAAAGCCTTCACCTGTTTGACGGGCGAGGATAAGTATTGGACTAAACTAGCTAACTATATATATAAAGTAGTAAAAACTAGGGGAGGAGTGGGGTCCATCACCCCCTTGGTGCCGCTATCTTATGAAAAAAACACAAAAGTGCCCTTTAGGACAGCGGTCCCCAACCCCCGGGCCGCGGCCCTGTACCGGTCCGTGGGTCCCTTGGTACCGGGCCGCAGAGAAAGATTTTTTTATTTTTTTTATTTTGAAAAATGACCGGATACATCCGTCTGTGCATAGCCTCAAACGCAACCTCTGGACACATGTCAAGAGGTCACGTGATACGTGAACCCCTGTCTCCATTTCAACATCCTGTCTTTGTGAAGCGGGTTTGAATGAAGTTACAGAGTGCACATACAGGTTTAAGTTACGGAGTAGAGTCAGTAGACTGGACATAAACACACGTCGGTCTTTTTCTCCCGTCACCCCGAGATGGGACCGGCTCGTAGCAGAGAAACAATCTCAGGGCTCCCACTAATTCGGCGTAATGGTATCTATATGCACTTTATAATTGTCTTTATGCCGGTCGTATCATTTACGTCTTATTTATTAAGTCATATTTATCACGGCATATTTTTCGTCCACACCGTGAAGGCCGGTCCGTGAAAATATTGTCTGACACAAAACACAGAACACAGCGTCGTCCACACTAATGCCCCCTTACCTGTGTGGACATAGTAGACGTGTCCCTGCAGCAGGTCCTGCTGGGAGAACTTGTCCACGGTCAATCCGGCTCTCTGCAGCTCCCCTCTGCCTGGACTCCGGGCCAGCATGTAGGTCAGTCTGGAGTCGTCGCTGTCCCGGTCTGTAGCCGACAGGTAGTCCGCCGTTATCTGGACCTGCCCCGCCTCCACGCAGCTCAGCTCCCCCCGCAGCCCTCCACCCAGCTGGGGAGGTTCATCATTCATCGGCAGAACCTGAGGACAGCAGGAGAGGCGTCACAGACTAAAGATACACAACACAAACAAAGTCCAAATCCCAAAACATTGATTGATGATGTGATGTTGTACATGTTTTGGCGGGACAGGAAACTCACCTGTATCGACAGGACGACGTCTACTGAGTTCAGACCGTCGGTCACCTTCAGATGGACTTCGTCCTCGGTGGTCTCAGAGTCGTCGTGGATGTACCTGCCACACAAAGAGCCATCGCACTCTGTCTGTCAGTACACCAGACTTAAATTACAAAATGTAGTTCTGGCTTTACGAATGTTCAATTCTGCACAGGTCATTGGTTTGCGGACAGTTTCTCCTGTCCTCTTGTATCCTCTCTCCTACTCTCATCCTCTTGGAAAAGGATTGAAAAGTGTCAGAATGTTTTCAAACTGTCTCTATAAAGTCACCGGACCAAATGTCATTTTGGTTCATTTTGTTTTGTCGCCTCGTTTCTCTTTTTTCCCGGCTCTGAAGACAGAACATCCTGTAACTGGTCCGAAAGTCTGAACCATCCCAAAAAAGAAACAGGATCAAAGTTCAGAAAGCTTTATTAATCCCCGGTGGGGGAAACACATTTGCCATCAAATCAACTCATACAGACAACAAACAATAGGCATTGTTTTCACAGCACACAACAAACAGAACACCCAGTACAACGAATAAATAACACCCAAAAGCCATTTGAGAGTCAATTCTACATCTAAAAAAACATGTAAAAGTGTGGCCGCTGTGCTGGAATAAAAGACCTTCTGAGTCGTTCAGTAGACCACTGAGGCATCCTTAGGTTTTGCTAACTGACAAACTAGATGTCAAAGAGGGAACTCAAACTATGAAAAAGATCTGAGTGAAATAGGGTCCCTGCAGAGTAGAGGACACATATATCCATCACTTATGTAATGGGATATATCAATGGGATATCTAACCAGCGCACAAAGCTGCAAGCTAGCAAGGTCATCTTGTGGGTCAGCTGCTTAACTTGCTCTCTCGCTCTTGATTGGCTGAACACGCTCAACTGAGACCACGGAGCTTGCATACAGAGCCAGAAATCAAACCTATGACATTGTAATAACACAAATGTGTCTCCCCACAAGCGCCCAAATTAATTTGTTTCCCAAATAGTTTAGAAAATGTTTGTTTTTTTCATTTCAGCCCCATTTCAAGAAAAAAAAAACAGTGTTTTAAAAACGGCCCTTGCATATCTCAGGAACCAAAAAAAGTCGATTGAAATCATTTAAATTGCTAAAATATCGTAACTCTTGTGAGATGAGGCTATTTTTTTAAATAATCGTTAAGTTTAATTATTTACGTAAACTCCCTAACTTGCCGTGGCGATTTTAACGTTTCACTAAAACCTTTATAAGTACCCCTTACAACGTCAGATTTCAGTCAAAGACACATCCCTGTAACCATACGGGCCTGTGGGATCAATCAAAATCCATAGGTGACCCATTTTAGTAGCATTACATTTCCAAACACGGCAAGAGTTCTTTCCGCGGGCGATTCAAAATCTGGATTGTGTTTATTGTTGCAGATTTCGATGATTTGGGTCTTAATCTTTCTAAAAAGGTGCACTATTAGTCTGTGGGTTGTTGCTAAGGCACCGAGGAGCTCTCGAGGACTCCTTTTTGACACACCTTGCTCATACTCATGCTGGATGTTCATAGTTATGATCAAAATATCTTTTAAAAGTTTTTTTTGTATATATAATTTTTTTTCCCAAGACTTTGCTGAACAAATACATATAAATAAACACAAGTATTGGAATTAATTTGGGGTTCCTATGGCGACTCACAGGGAGAAAGAGGTCTTGAACCCATAGGGGGTCTATCGTGAAAAGATGGTTAAGTGTACTGAGGCCGAATACCGGGGGCCAAAAGTTTCAAAATACTTGTGGGTACGGAAATGAATTCACACATGGGCCGATAACTCTCATACACCCACCGCCAAATACCCACATCCGAAAACACAGACCTGACTGAATGCGTCGCTTCCTCCGGAGGTTTCAGTTTATGTTACCGTGGGCTTCGGCATGCCGGATCAGTGAGGACACCGTAAACAGACACTCCACGAGGATCCAGTCAAAAACAGGTGCAGCCAGTTTACAGAGGAATCAGTGCACGTGGGTCTGCAGTGTGTAATCATAGAACTGAAGCATGTAACCTTCTAATTAGCTTGTTAGCTCTCTGTGATATTCACACAGCTTTGATCATGTGATCAGTGATCCTGAAACCCGCTGGGACAGGAACATCCGTTTGGTATTACATCACTGTATTGTGCCAGAGATTTAGAATCCCAATAAAGTTCAAACCAATTTGTTTTATCAAAACCTTGTTTGGGATATTTTCTTTTTTAATCACATCAGCTTACCCATTGAAAACCCTACACAGGGCTATATTTGTCTACTTTTTCATAATTAATATAAAAAAAACAATCAGCTTAGTGATGGACATTTTGGCAAATTATATTTTATAATAATTATATCATTTATTCATATATTCTCCAGCCCCTCACCTTGAACGTAGAGACAAACTCAAGTGATTTAAATCTTCATGAAATTGTTAAAATTGAACATTTTAAATATTGTAATTGCAGTTGAGGTGGAGATTTCCTGACTTTTAGCTAGTCGCAAGCTCCAAAAGCACTGGATCCTACATCTCCCATAATGCAACATGATTACATTTATTCACAAGGCCCTAGACCTTATAATCAGGGATAGAGTGTTGATATTGAACCATTCTATAGAACCCCAGATTATAGTCAAATACCAATGTTATTAAAATGATCTGAACGATGACATGGTTCAAGTTAGGCAACTAAAACACCTGGTTAAAGCTTGGTTGACCTTTCTGTCTGGACACATCAATGTTTTTCAAATACCACACCTTCAGAATATAATTCAGACTTGCAGTAACAGTACTGCATAATTAATGTAACAGTACTAAGACTGTAAATTTAAAAAGAAATAGCTTGAAACAGAAAGGTTTTTACATTCTTATTTTTTCTTTCCCGTTCCCTCGATTCATGTTAAACTGCCATCAACAAAGTCTACCCTAAAAGCCTAAATATAATAAGTAGTGCTGTCATATTAGCGCGTTATTAACGGCGTTAACGCAAACCAATTTTAACGCCGTCAATTTTATTAACGCCGTTAACGCATTTTAATTTTTCAATTTTTGAGCACCACGCCGGATGTAGCTCAACCGGAAGCAAAACAATAGGCACGCCGTTTGGGCTTGGAAGCTAGGCTAACGTTACGGTTTGAAATGAATGAATAGTGAGCGCGATACGGCAAAATGAATGATAAGACGCTAATGAATGGAAAGTTTACTTTCAAAAAGTTGTCAGCTGGTTCCCTTGACAAGACCAAAGTGGTATGTGCCATTTGTCATTGTGAACTGAGCTATCATCGTAGCCTATCCAGTCTGAAATACCACTTGATGGCCAAGCACACAGCTGATGCTAACTCTGCGCCCCCTCGTCATAGCCAGACAAGAATGGATGACTTCGGACAGAAACGCATGGACACCACAACGAAGAACAAACGTATTGCAGCCATAGCTAAATGGGTGGCTACTGCGTGTAGGCCTGTTAACGTTGTGGAGGACGAGGGTCTAGCTCAGACATGGGCAAAGTACGGCCCCCGGGCCGTATACGGCCCGTTGGGCTTTTTAATACGGCCCGCCGAACTTGTCCAAATATTATTATTAGGGCTGCAACAACGAATCGATTAGCAAAAGTGTTGGCAACGAATTTCATTATCGATTCGTTGTGTCGCGCGATTATTACGCCAGTCAATAAGTCGCGGAGAAAGAAAAAAAAAAAAGAGCGGAGCAGAGCAACTGGCCGGCAGCGTTTCTGAGATTGGAGTGAGACACTGAGACAAAATAGAACATCTTGGATGTGACGTGTCGAGTCTTGGCCAATCAGCGTTAAGATGTCTACAGCGTCTTCATTTCCCTCAAACGTGTTTTTAATGGAAGCTAGTCAGCTTGCTATCACGTTAGCTAACGTGTTTGGGTTGTGTATTGTCGTTAAAGTTACTTTATGTTCCGTTACAGTTCAGTCTTGCTTGTAAAATGAAACATGCCGTAACCCCCCGGTCTGGTACACCGGCACACCGGCGGATCTGGCTGCAGGTTGTTTTTTTACTCAAAGTAGAATGAATCAAATCACGTAGTTGGGCTTAGCCAACAACGTGATGTCGTGGTCGTAAGAGACCCAGAATGAAATAGTTTAAGGAAGAGGACGCTCTATGCAGCGCAGCTTGATGCAGAGCTGAGATGAAGAGGTCAGAACAGACGTGAGAGGAGCAGTACAGCTTCCCTCTGTCCAGTGTTTCATGCATATTGATAAAGCAGGGCATGCTAAATGCAGCCTCTGCTCCAAGGAGATCATTACAGTAAAAGGGGCTCACATTTGGCAAATGTAAAGCATACATGTTTTTAGTGTTAGTCCATTTTTATTTAATTTTTTTTATTAACAGCTCAGAGATGTTCAAGGAGCAACCTGTTTGTGCTTTCTGAAGATGTTTTGCACTGTGAATTTGTACTGTCAGTTCTGTTTTTGAATAAAGGATTGGAAATTAATGCTTTTTTGATGTTTTTATCCGATTAATCGAAAAAATAATCAACTGATTAATCGATTATTAAAATAATCGTTAGTTGCAATTCGTGCAATTTGTTAAATTGCCTTGCAAATAAATGCTTTGCTACCTGTTAAAGGCCAAATCCTTTCATGTAATGATTTTTACATGCCATTTATATTAGTTCACACAAACACTCCATCCATCTGTTCCTGGCCCGGCCCCTCTGTCAAATTTTAGAACCCATTGTGGCCCGCGAGTCAAAAAGTTTGCCCACCCCTGGTCTAGCTGATATAATACACATCGCATCCAACGACAGGACCTACGAATTGCCTTCGAGAGCCTGACTGCTATGTTCACAGCTCTCTCTCTCTCTCTCTCTCTCTCTCTCTCTCTCTCTCTCTCTCTCTCAAGCCCTTGTTTACCTGAAATGTGCACTTTATAATTTTATTTTGTAAACCCTTGTTTACCTGAAATGTGCACTTTATAATTTTATTTTGTACCGCCCTGTTTGGCAGTTGTTTTTCAATAAAATAAAACATTTGCATAAAGCAAGCCAATCCACTTTTTCATGTTGATGAGAGCATTAAAATGAAGATTTTATTTTTTTAGATTAATTGCGATTAATCGCGAGTTAACTATGACATAAATGCGATTAATCGCGATTAAATATTTTAATCGTTTGACAGCACTAATAATAAGGGAACGCGACAAGACCTTTAATGTGAAGATCTTGAGCGAGTTTCATTCATGGTAGCTGAACATTGCTGTGGAAATGGACATTAAACTGAAAAAACAGGTGAATACAGATGAGGATTGAGTTTGTATTAAAAGGGAACATTAGAAAATAAAAGCCTCTATTTTATATTATATAAAGGCTCCTTTAGAGCAACAGAAAAAGTGCTACAATTGCTTGTTGTTTTTTCTTTCAAGTAATCCTTTGAATGCCCCATCACAAATACCTGGCAAACCCCAACCAACCCTCATCTTAAACCGACCTTAAGTGGAAGACTAACTGTAAAAGTAGATGTTCAACGGCCCATTGTGTCTGACCTGAGTCGGAGTCCTCTCAGGTCCTGGAGAGTGAATCCGTCTCCCTGCTGCAGCGCTCGGCCCTGCAGCTCCAGCCGGCCGCGTCGAGCCATCCTCCAAATTTCCGCCCTCAGAGCCTCCTCCCTGCTGTCCCGGTCCTGAACCAGGAGGTGCTCCTCTGTAACAAAGGCCCCTCCGCCCTCCTCCACCCGCAGCAGGTTGGTGAAGGCCTGACGAAGCACACAGAGGATCAACCAACAGAGATGCATAGTCAAATGTGGAGCGAAATAAAACGTGCTGAATATTCCCTTTGGTGGATTCTCAACCCGATATGGTGGAAGATTTAAAAACTACATAACTTCCAGACACAGATCATTACATGACATCGAAACCCCCCGACATTTAACAGTGTTCACGCCCATAAAATATGTTCATCACTCGAAACAACAACCCAGTCCGTGTTTGACCTCTGACCTCTGGCGCCTGGTCGTCCACAGGGGTGACGGTGATGTTGAAGAGAAGGCCGGAGACGGTGCCGCCGTGGTGGTCGCTGACGGAGAAGACGAACTGGACGAACAGCGGCTCCGGGCCGATGTCTTCCACCGGAGGCATGAAGGCCACCTTCATGTGCTGCACTGCATGCTGGGAGAGCACAGGAAATGTTTACAGTTTTTTCAATATCACATTTATTCAGGTATAGAATATTCTCATCATGAAACTCCTGAATACATTCATACTCATTGATTATTCATCATTACTAGTTTTTCTCACATGCACTATATCAAATGTACTTCTCTCCATTTACTTCAAAGATTTATTCTGTTTCAAGATTCTCCGTTCACTGAGGAGGCCTACGAGTAAAACTAAGTTTTCTTCAAGAACTCAAGGTAACGTTGCGAAGTATCACACAACGGTTCGCATGGTATCAATTTTCGTTACTATGCATAGTCCTTTCCAAATAAACTTCCGTCTAACTTAGTTAGGTTTAGGCAACACAACTACTTGGTTATGTTTAGGCAACAAAACTACTTGGTTATGTTTAGGCAACACAACTACTTGGTTATGTTTAGGCAACACAACTACTTGGTTAGGTTTAGGCAACACAACTACTTGGTTATGTTTAGGCAACAAAACTACTTGGTTAGGTATAGGTAACACAACTACTTGGTTATGTTTAGGCAACACAACTACTTGGTTAGATTTAGGCAACACAACTACTTGGTTAGATTTAGGCAACACAACTACTTGGTTAGATTTAGGCAACACAACTACTTGGTTATGTTTAGGCAACAAAACTACTTGGTTAGATTTAGGCAACATAACTACTTGGTTATGTTTAGGCAACAAAACTACTTGGTTAGATTTAGGCAACACAACTACTTGGTTAGGTTTAGGCAACAAAACGTTAGGGTTAGGGTTTAAAGCTGGATACGCTGGGTCCAAGTTTTGTTTTGTCTCCATCCTCGTTCAAGATTACCTGGATAACGGCCGAAAAAATTTAATGGTACATTTATGAATTACGTCGCATTATTTTGTGGCGTAATTCGTGGATGAGACAAGACCAATTACAATTAATCCATACACTAATGGTCGTTTGGTGGGTGAAGTATTCCTTTAAGTAGGAATCGTGCTGCTTGGGTATATCAGGATGCAGTTTATGTGTTTCAAACCTGTGTGAAGGACTTTAACACCGGCACCATGTGGTCTCTCTTCATGCTGTTGGCACTGTCTGTGTAGAACAGACGTCCTGCATCCATCAGCCTGATAATACAAAAATATATATAAAAGGAGGTTTATTTTGACTTCAGGAATCAGGAAAGTGGGAATCAGACAGATTTTGAGGTGATGGAAAGTTTATTTTCTCGCTTTTGATTAAGCCAGATTAGCAGTCTTTGTGTTAAAATGGGCTACACCATCCTGTACAGCAAAAGCAGTCCTGCACTTGTCCTGTCCTTACCCAGGATGCAGTGGGCTGAAGCAGGGCTGCGTGATGATGTAGGTCAGGTCCGTGTCTGGATGTTCTCGGTCGGCAAAGTGGAGGTGAGCCTGGGTAACGTAAACCACCTCGGTCTCCTTCACCGTCAGCGAGCGAACGCTGCCGGAAACCTCCGCCGGCAGCTGGTCCTTCACCGGGAAAACGTGGACCACCACCGTCTGGATCCACAGGAAGGAGAAAAGTACTAGTACCACACTGTAAAAATGCTCAAGTGAATACAAGTACCTCAAAGTTGAATTTACGTAAATGTACTTCGATAGATTTCAATTTAATGGTGACTCACATATGTCTGGGAGAGGTTGGGCGGCTGGTGGCTGTCAGACAGCGTGAAGTCGAAGGAGTCCTCAAACTGCTCCTCTCCCGAGTGCTGGTAGTAGATCTGACCCTGGATCAGATCTCTCTGTAGGAAACTGTCCACGGGATCTCCTGCACAGTAAAACGCACCGACAACATTTACGACCCAGCAGCCCAAATCACGCATCAACGCCACAAAACAATTTGTACTTGTCAACCTGCGACAACTGTCAAGGAGAAAAAGTTCAGTTCAGTGGATTAGCAATACTCTGAATTTAATCTGATTACACTCCCCTAAACATGGCTGTTAAAGGGAAAACAATTATTTAACATTTGTTACTGACTGATGGATCAATGTTTCGTAATGTAATATTTTATGTTTTGCATTTAATGTACATTATATTTTAGACAAAACAAAAAAGACCTCAGATACCATCCAGATAAAGCCACAAACATTATTTACAGAGTCGAGCAGACTACTTTTAATTTAACATACTTTTCTATTTAGAGATTATATGTTCACTTTTATTTATTTATTTCATTTCTACATTGAATGATTTCATGACCTTTCTAAGAATAAATAACAGTCATTTGTTTGTTAAAGCGTACGGTGATAGACTCCTTGATAACTGTGGTTTAGATTTCCTTTCATCACCTCTGTTGTCGATGCAATGTGAGATGCGTTAATTAAAGGAAATGAGAACACAATTAACAGAAAACACCCTTTTCAGGAGTGTGATTTTCAAGCCATAACTTGAAAGAGGCTTTTTCCTCAGATCTTACATCTACAGTTTATGTAGTACCTAGCACGATTTTTGGTTGTCAAAGAAATTTCTTAATTACAGCATGTTACAAAAAGAAGTAAAATGAAAAATATGATGGAACGTCAAGGTTGTCATTTGAGGCCTTTTATTAATAATTTCTAACCACGTCACAACTTTTGACCTTTATAACAAACCAAACATGTCTTATATATTTTTGTATATGTCTAATATAACACGCCCATCCCTCACCTGTCTGGTGGGCGGAGGTCTTCCGCACTAGCTGCCCCGCCATGGGGCCGGATGCCACCCGGTAGAGGATGTAGTCGTCGCTGGAGTCCAGGTCGGAGGCCAGCAGCATGAACTCCTCCAGCCGCACGGCTCCGCCCTCCCGCACCTCCACCGCCACGTTGTTGATGAGGAACGGCGGTGAGTCGTCCTTGGGCAGCACGTTGATGGGGAACCTATGGCGGATGCTGTGGCGGCCGTCGCTGATGCGGAAGACGACGTGGTCGCGCGTGGTGTCGCTGTCGGAGTGGTGGTAGACCACCACGCCCTCCCGCAGGTCCCGCACACGGAACATGAACGCCTTCCCGCCTGGAGGAGACAGGAGAGCGCCATCAGAAAAAGAGAATAGTTGGACCAACTTCATTGAATTACTTCAAATTGTTAAAACAGAAATGAATGAAGTGTTTTCCAATAAAGTTAACAAGTTGGATTAACAGAATTGCTTTAAGTCAGATGTAGGTAATACTTGAATGGTTTTCAAATCAATGGTTTGCATTACAACTTAAAGTTAAGACTAATTGATTCTTGCTGAACTTGATTTAATTACAAATGAACACAGATAGAGTTAATAAGACTTTCAGAACGGAATGTATTGTAATAGAGTCGCAGAGCAGTGTCCAACATATGATTCTCTCATTGGACAGTGGTTTGGATCATCTCAACGTGTTAAATAAAAAGTACAAGAGTTTTCACATTTTGAAAAGATCCAAAAATGGACGATGAACATTGGGGGAAAAAAACACAAGCATCAGGCTGCTCTCTCTGGGAAAAGTTGTCCCCAATGGTAAATGGTCATTTTATGATTTCATATTTGGACAAATACTTGTTTAAATAATGTGCATAATTGAAGTGAACAATAAGACAAAAATCTATGTTCATCTATGTTTTAAGTATTAATAAATAAAAAAATTCTACCTCAATAATAATCCGTGGAGCGTGAATTCTGCGAAGAGTTTCACGCAACATGATACAACTTGTATGTCCCACATTGATGGAATGTAGACCGTGTCCATCTGTCGGCTCTCTGCTGCTGGCTGGCCTTCCTCGCACTGTACATCATGCTAACCGCTAACTGCACAGCGTCACATGACTGGCGGACATGCGTTGCCGTCGGCGGACGCCGCTCTCTTGTTTCCAAAGCCAAAAGTTTCACACTTTTGATTCAATTACCGTCTCCCACACATGCGCCACTATTTTCTTTTTCCCCCCTCCCATTGTCGCTTGGAAAATAACAAGTTTCTCTCAGGCGCCTGAAGGCACCACGAGCTAGGTGCTGGCTGGGGGTCCGCGCTGGTGGGATAAAACGTGGCGTCCTTCCCGGTGGCCCGCCCTGGGTTTGCCAGCGTCGGGGGGGAGGTGGGGTGGGCCTTCCCGTCCCTCCTTCCCACGTGCCAGAGAGACAGAAGGGCAAGGTCAGCAGACAGATTGAGAGAGACGAGCGGTCGCGAGCCCCGAACCTCATTAGCGACTTTACCAAGGGGGGGGGGGGGGGAGCGGCTACCGGTCCAAGTGGATGGAAACAACTTGGTAATTGGGCCCAAAGGTGGCGTTGGGCAACAGGCCCATAACGGAGAAAGTGGGATGGGAGGTGTGTGTGTGTGTGTGTGTGTGTGTGTGTGTGTGTGTGTGTGTGTGTGTGTGTGTGTGTGTGTGTGTGTACGTGTGTACGTGTGTACGTGTGTGCACATCAGGACAGGCAGCCATCCATTTGGCTGAAGGCGTTGGACCGAGCCTGCAGTGACTGTCCCCCCATGGAGGGTCAGTGGAGCTCTCCTCGGGGACACAACTCCACCAGAGGACTGCTTCCTATGGGCCGCGTACATACATGTAAGCGGAGCACAGCCAAACTTTTGTTCCTTCATGAACAAGAGTCCAAAAATTATGCTTGAGCAGGTGTTGTGGTCCAACATGGGGGGGGGGGTGGGGGGAGCTGGATGGAAACAAGCCTAGTGGGACAAAAGTTTCAACAACCAGCCAACTACTCTACTGTACTGTGAAGTAGTATTTCCCTGCACAGGTTTGTTGGTAAAAGAGAGAGATCTGAGAGTTTAACAATATGAGTGATGAAAATATGAGAAGCAGGATACAAAGACAATGAAGAAGCAAGAGAGGCGGGGAAGGGCGGGGCAGGGGGGCAGAGGATAAAAAACGTTAAGTCGTAAGAGAATAACTTGTTTTGGGTTGATTTATTGATTCCGGTTGAGACCAGTATAAGCGACCCACGTGAGGGTTTCCTGATGTTACGCTCCCAGTCTTTAGACGTCACTGTTTGTCAGTTCATGCCGCTGATTTCTTAAGTACTTGTTTTAGGATCGAGAAAGATGGGTAGTCAGTGGTGGAAAGACCTCAAAATTGTTCTCAAGTACAGTACTTTTTACAGTACAGACATTGTGATTTGTAGTCCATTAAAATGATTTGATAGCTGAAGGCCTTGATCAAGCTCCCAGCTTTTTTTTTGGCATTTTGTATCCAGATTGTTTTTTAGAAGTCTGGACTGCAAAAATACACCAAGGCCAATTAAATCCAAACCGCATTTGGAGGTGGTCTGAAGTGCGATTCCATTAGGATTTCTACAGATGCGTCTCAGTCCGGACGCTGAGCAGAATCCACACTGTTCAGACAGAGCCCTGTGGAGAACAACCGCCCGTGGACGGGTTTCAAAATAAAACCTGGGAGCACGAGGAGCCGAGTCACTTTATCAGAATTTTACAACTTTTACTTTTATAGGTATGAATGAGCCGTATCCAGTTCTCTTCAAACACGCTCTGACTGCATCGGTTTATGTTTTACGTATTGAGGGTCCTAGGTCCCTACATGTACATTGTTATGAACATCCATTAAACATACGTGAACATCAATGTACCATTGCGCTGACAACACTTTTTACTTTTGTGCAGAACTTTCAGAGTTGTTTACTCGTGACGGGGATTTTGTAATATGCTGCTAAATTTAGAATCAGAAAAATCCACAAATTAGCCACACCGATATTTCAGCTGCAAGGGTCAAAGTTGAGAATTTTTTTTAAAAAGGTATCGGCTTTTGAGTATATTTGGTACATTTGAGTTGATATACTTTAAGTATATTTTGATGCTACAACTTTAATACTTTTACTCCCATTTCACGTTCAATAATCACTGGTTGCTGTTAGCAGAGAATCCAGACTGCAATGTAGTTTCATGCACTTCCATGATAAACCAATAACTATTACCAAATTAAAGTGAAGGCTCCCCTCTGTTCTTCTGTCCACACATTCAACACACACACACACACACACACTGATTCGTGGAGTCAGTTAAGTCAATATAATTACATTAATTTTCCACTCTAATATTTGTAGTTGGCGATATATATATATATATATATATATAGAAAAGATCCCCATTCTCATCCGAACTGCATTAAGACACCGAATCAATCTCTAAAATGCAGATATCTCTGCTGAAGCCCACTGCGAGGTGCTCTTGCAGGTCACCATTATTCGTTGTTTGAGGATGTGTCTGAATTAAAAATGCTAAACGAGAATCAGCTGAAAACAGGCCTCCTCTCCCTCTGAGCTCCTCTCTGTTCCTACGCGGCTAAAGCAGCCATGAAAGGTTAACTCCCTGCCTGAACCCCTCGGGGGTGGGGGGGGAGGGGGGGGGCTGCACTCCTGCCACCTCCCCCCCCCCTAGCTGGTAGCATGAAAACCTGTTTGGGGACAGTGCATCTGCTCCCTGTGCACGGCGGCATGAAATGGCATAAATCCCTCCAATCTGCTCGGTCCAGCTCCCCGTTTTGAGACAAAGAGGCCGTCTCCCAGCGCGCTGGGCTGGAAGGGACAGACGTGGACGGAGAGCGAGGCGGCGGCAGTGGCGCTCCCCCCCATCCTCCTCCGGCGATGTGACCGCGGCCCCATTTTACACCTGATTAGGAAACACATGCAGGGCCACTAGACATATGCTTCCCCAGCCACACCACAGTCCCTGACGGATGGGCAACACATGGAGGAAAAAGGGCGGAAAAGGCCAGAAGACGTTCTGTGGGAATTTCCAGGGTGGCGGTGTGTTGGAATACCAGCACGGATTAAAAGGGCCGAGGTATGGGGACGGAGGATCAAACTAGGGTTCTTTCTGAAAGTAATGGGACTCCGTCTGTATACTGCATGTGGATAAATATGCATTTTGAATATATATATTTGAATATAATTAAAAGTTATAGCTATTTTATAATTGTATGGTTCTTCACAAATACACTACATGTATTATACTTATTTTTCCCTATTAGCTTATTTTCTCATTGCCCAGCTCATTGCCTTCTCTTCAGCCTTCAGCCTTCAGCCTGCTGTGTGGAATGGCGACGCTGCTTGTTAAGCTTCTTCTTATCCAATCACATTTCACCTCTGTTTCTCTATGCAATCGAGAGCTGGTTAAACTATACGGAGAGGCCTGCTAGCATTATGGAACATGTGTTTGGCCACAGGGCCCGCGACCATTAATGTGCACTGTGATTGGTCACAAGGAACTCCTCGGGGACCGCCAAAATCCCTTCAACACCACGAATGAATACGGCCAGTTGAGCAATATCTCTAGTAATGTCAGTCCTCCAATCCATTCTGACTGTTGGCTCAATGGTTAGCATGCCCGTCTTTCAATCAGAGGATTGGAAGTTGGTCTACACCCAGTTTGGGGGCTGCATCCAATCAGGAAAGCAGCTGCTGATGTGGACAGAGAGCCACTACATAAGGAATTTAAACTAACCAATACATTCTGGTTAATTATAGTGCAAATATTCAGATTATTATTTTATATTATTATTCTAGTATATTATTGTATTATACATTTTGAAGCATTAATATGTTCATCACTTTATTGTTGCAGCTAGTAAATTTGGAGCTCATTTTATTATTATTATTATTATTATTATTATTATTATTTAAACTACTCTATATACTTTATCTGCTGGGAGCTTGAGAATTTCCCCCTGTGGAACTAGATTTTTTTAAATCTTAATCTATAATAGTACATCATCATTTATTCCTTGACTATTTTGAATTGTTAATCTGAATCTGTAAAGTAATTAAGTCTACATTCAGACCATAGACTGCATATAAGAACTGGACATGGTCATCGTGACGTCCCTCATTGGTTGTGGACTGTCAATTTGTAGCCTCGGGTTTGCCAATTTAGTTGCAACTAGTGGATGATGGTGACCATATTAGAAATGTGGAGGGATGACATAGCGACGCCGTATACTTCTCTTGTAGCGATAGTGACCTGTCAATTACAGTAAAAGCATACCCAACTTTATGGTCTCTTTGACTCTAAATGGAGCATCATTTACTAAATGAACATCATGCTGTATTGAAGAAGACTTGAAACTAGCGATTGAGACATAAACTCATGTTTACAATGTTTACTGAGGTAATAAATCAAGAGAGTAATTTTCGTATAGACTTCTATACAATCAGACTTCTTTTTGCAACCGGAGAAGTCGCCCCCTGCTGGTCAGTGGAGAAAATGCAAGTTTTAAGACGCTTCTGCATTGGCTTCAACAAAGGTTGACGCCTGGTTCAGACTGCAGGGAAATCCGATTTGTTTCTCGAATGAGATCGTTACAGACGGCCCGCACTACTATTTGAGTATTTGCAAGTGATCGGATCCAGACATCACCAACCTATCTGCATGGTTTGCTGTGGTAACGACTTTAGGCGTAAGTGACGACGGTGACACAGATACACAAATAAAATGCGGTAGAGTAAAGAGTACAATATCCCCCTGAGAGATGTAGTGTTTGACTTCACCTCTGACACTAAGGCGTCCATGGAGAGGCCCGTCCACAGCTACAAGATAGACTGCATCAATGTTGTCGTTGTCCACTATCTGCAGCTCCTCCCATGTGATTGGTCGGGACTGACCCTCCAGCAGGTCCAAACCTGAGACATCAGAGATAGAAAGTCAATGGCCTTTAAATTATGTGCTCAGTTTGACTATAATAAAGGATGTATTATGGATGAAACAATGTAAAGGGTCAGTAAAACTTTTGTACCCATGTTCCAGGAGACTCTGGGGGCATTTGTTTCCGTCGCCCTGATGGAGATGTGGACCACGATGGGTGGGCTGGTCATGTAGGAACTGTCTATAGCCTGAAACTCCGCCTTAGACAAAATAGATTAGCCAGATTAGACTGTAAATGTAATATTTGACCATGTAAACAAAATATGTAATGACAGAGTTTGAAAACAAATGTTTAGCTTTTTGATAAAAGTAACATCGAAAGTAATTTATTTGACAAGCCTATACTTAAAAAAAAAAATCCTCCTCGTATTTTCTATTTTGTCTTATCTTATATTCCATTTTGTTGAAATCTCCAATTTTATATTTAAATGTTGTATAGTTGATTATTTATTTATTTTCACTGAAAGATTTACCTTTTGGTCAAATGGAGTTATTTTTTCACAATACACCTCATATATTTCATAGATATAGATTTTTATAAGTTTTATGTCTTGTCTTTAACCATTATTATAATTAGCATAACTTCTGGTACCTCGTAGTTCCTGCGGTGCGATTGGCTGCTGTTGGGCGGCTGGTAGGCCACCTTCATCCCGTGGAGGTCCAGCCATGTGAAGGACGTGACAGGCTTTGTGTGGTCGTCCAGGTGGGTGATGTAGCCCTCGGCGGGTGGGGCGGTCACGTTGAAGACCAGCCTCTCCTGAGGCGTCTCGTGGTCCTTGGTGTCCAGGGAGGCTGTGGTGAGTGGGGTGAGGATGAACTGGTCCACCTCCAGGATGAAGGAAGCCATGAAGGCGGCCTGGGGTGGCTGGTTCTGCATTGCGCCGTGGATCAGAACCGGCAACCACACCGACTCTGCCTACAGGGGCGGGGCAAAGAGACAGGAAGGTGAAGGTCGGTGATAAGTTGCCACATTTCTTTTCCAAAGAGCGACTCATGGTTCTTTTTTGCGCCTCATCAGGTCCTATTCTCCTTTATCTAAAGTCTCTTTTGGGACACTTGAGTTTACAACTTTGACTTGAGTCACATTATGCATTATGCATTAACATTAATCCAGTGGTTCTCAAACTGTTGGGCGCGCCCCTCTAGTGCGGCGCGGAGGTATTACAGGTGGGCGCAGGAGGGAAATGCAGAATATCTTTATTTCAAGACCTTTATTGAGAACTTCCCATATTACAAAAGTACAAAGTACACGTACATAAAACTACATACATAAAAGTCATTAATAAATACATGGCGAAATGCCTGTATTTCGTGGAAATGTTTACGTTTCGCCGTTAACAGGTTACGTTTGCGCATGCGCGACGGCCAAGATTCTTGGTGACTCGCCGATTCTTGGCGTTTTGCCCAAAGCTGATCTCGTGAGAGAAAAATACAGATCTAAGCTCAACATTGGCATGAATTGAAAGTGGCCGTATCAAGCCTGAAACCCGTTTAAAAAAGATTTGTAGAGGAAAGCAGGCTCATTGCAGCCACTAACACGTGATGGCTCACACATATCTGCACTCATTTAGTTTTGCTTTAGTTATAGTTATTATCTTGAAGATATTCAGTGCAAAACAGGTCAATTGCAGCCACAATAAGCTATTTCTTTTGTCAAATATTTAGTGTCTTTTTTGCACAGATAGAACTTTATTTGCATTGTTCTAACAAAGTGATTGCACATTTTATTTGTTTTTGACTGATGGAGCAATCTGGCTTATTGAAAGTGATTCCTATTTTCTTTATTCTATTATTTGAAAAAGCAAAGATGGAGTCACAAAAAATTCAGCATACCATTTTGTTACAATTTTGTTGGGGCGTGAACATTTTTCTTCCTCCAAAGTGGGGAGTGACAAAAAAAGTTTGAAAACCACTGCATTAATGAAGTGTCTAAACTCTTCAGTCAGTATCTTTTTTGCCATTGTGAAACATTTCCCAAACTCAACAAGCTTTGAGGCTTCAAGTTTTGACCCGAGCTGTTTGTATCTGGTGGGCGGGGCCACAGATGACCGTAAGCTGCAGCAACAAATATGGGCCAAAACTATTCAAAATGTCAATAAAACATTTGGTGTTTGAACTATTCTGTTTTTGTATTTTTTTATCTCCGTTAAAATAGTTCTTAGTGAAGGAAAGAATGAAAAACATCAATACAACTGCTGATTGCTAATGTTTCAAAGGCGGTGTATGTTTTAACATAACACGTGTCGCATAGAAATCAACACATGCTGCCACAACTTGTGCTGTTACACGTGGTGTGTTAGAACAAGCCCCAGAAAAGACAATCAGACGTGTTAGAAATGGCAGGTCTTTGTTAAAAAAAAGGCACTGCGTATGTGCTAACAAAGGGACGTTTTAACTTTTTTAACTTTTCAAACCCCTCCAAAACCTCCTGCTCCGCTTCCTTCCACTTACACAGAGCTGAGAACGTGAAAGTGGGATGTCACCTTTCGACTGCCAATGAACCTCTCAGACGCTAATCCCAACTGGAAAACATCCGACTTGGAAAGGACCAAAGCTGCAGTGTGTCGCCTTTGTTCAATTCAAGCACTTTTGAGTAGCGTTGGCACAAGTTGTTTTCCCTCCGGCACACTACTTCCTACACTGTGATCAAAAGGGAAGTGGATGTAGCCTGTACCTCCAGCAGAGCCCTGGTGCCCTGCTCCCTCAGCTCCACCCTGATGGGGATGTAGTCGATCTCCGGCGATGGAGGGCTGAGGTGCTGGTACTTCAGACCCGAGCTGAGGAAGTCCTGGCAGCTGGTTTTGAGGAAAGTAACCTCCTTGGTGTCATGACGACAGGGTTTGTTCCCGGGACAGAGCGCCGCCGTCTCTCTGCCTGATGGAGGACAACGGACCGTTGGAGACAAATCAAGCTGCAGCAGATTAAGTTTGTGCATGTATGAGTAAATCATTAAATATACGCAAAAGCATCCTTGTTAACAGTCAGTATTTTATTTCTAATCATTATTTTATTTATTTGAGATTTTCACAAATTTGTAGCCATTGTTAAATGTATCTATATGTATATATATATATATATATATATATATATATATATATATTTGTATCTATATATTCTTATTTTATTGGATACTTTTTTTTAATTTTTTAAAAATATTTTTTAAGTGTTTTGTTATTTTTTCAGATTTTCATTGTTTTCTTTGTTTCATTGTTTATTTTTTCTCATATCATTTTACCATGTCTTGGTTTAATTGTGCTGTTTTACTGTAAAACACACTGTTTTTAGAACTGCAACATTTATGTTAGCAATGCAATATTGTATTGTTTCACTTTTCTTTTTAAAGAAATAATCATTTTATTTAATATTTGAAAAAATCTAAAGAAAAAATCTTTTAAATTAATTTGTTATTTGTCATTTTGTAGCTTTATTATTTATTAGTTAAAGGAGAATTAACTGCCAACGGCTGTTGCTGTGGTTACTGTTGACCAGAGGTGTGTTTGAGGTCATCCATCGGCCAAATAGGAAATATTCTTTGTGGTTTAAACGGCATTCAGTAAGCCAGACCTTGAACCAGTACTGCGACATACCCTTCCTCTGTGTGGAGTCCTCCTCCCTCACCAGCTGACCCAGAGCCGGGACGCTGGTGTCGGTGGTCATCAGCCTGATGATGCAGACCAGGTCTGCCGTGGTCCGGATGTTCAGGACGGAGCCATCGATGGCGTTGGATAAACCATAGAACAGAGGGACCACGAGCGGAGCGCTGCCCAGCTCCACCACGCTGGACCCTGAGTCCACCACCCGCACCAGCAGAACCACCATCTCCAACAGCGTGTCCGAGGCCGTGAACCTTCACAGGGACACCACACAGCATGTCAAAAGAGAGTCATTGGGATTTAGTTTCAAAGTATTATTCCAAACACACTGTTTCTTCACAACATAGTTGAATACACAGCCAGTAAGAGCTGATCTGGCAATTAAAAAAAGTTTTTTATGTTTTCTATTTTTAACAATATCTATGAGAACTCTATCTACAACAGGCCAACATGATGAGGTGATATATTTTCATGGAAGTATTCCTTGAAGGAAACCGGTGATAATTCCATTTCTAAATAATACAGATAATACACACATCTGTATACAATACAGAAAACACTTGTGAGACTAGGTAAGAGGTGTATATAGCAGTATATGTGTTACTGGTTTATTGGTTCATGATAGAACACAGGAAAGACATTTTTTTCTTTTATTAATGTAATTACGGATAGGCACTATAAAATAGCACTATGTGTTAACAGTATCTCTGCAAAGTTTGGCTTTGATTAAGTGAAGTTAAATATTTTTAGTAATTCATTTAGTGCAGATTTCGTGATCCGTAGTTTTAGATCCGCTGAAAGCTAAAATGCCCTAACTTTCTCGGTGGACCTTGGACGCCTCTGGTTCCACAACAGAGGGGCTCTGCTCAAGAAGATGCACCAATACATACCAAGCAAGGCCGTGTGGAATATCGTTTCATCCATAAGTAAGTCATATTTCAGTTTTTTGGCTGGAATGTGGTTGATATCTTGGCGGTATTGGCGGATTCTGCGCTAATCATGTGTGGCATCAAGCTAGGGATATAAAAATATGATATTTTCCATCACTTTCGAGTCCTCCCAAGTCATATTTATGGTTTATGTTAATAGTTATGTGTTATAAACTTATATGCTCTTGTAAGGCCAGGCTGTACATTTTTTTTTTTTTGCTATGTCACATCAGTGGCTCTGCTATCGATTCATGGGAGTACGAGGACATGGAGAGTGAGGAAAAGCTCCTGATGATGAATTCAGTCCTCGTTTCTGGGGTAAAAAGTAAAGTACTTTGTCTTCGGTGCGTGAGCAAAATCTTATTTGCAGTTTTACATAATTTTTGGTTTCTAATACTTAAATACAACCATGTAAAACAAGAAAATATATGGATTAATTGAATTACTTTGGCATCCGAATTAGATGAGTCCGTTCAACACGAAAGAGTAGCGCCTCAACTCCAAGTTCCCTCCTGATGTCTGAGCTCCTTACCCGATCTCTAAGACTGAGCCCGGCCACCCTAGGGAGGAAACTCATTTTGGCCGCTTGTCTTTTCGGTCACGACCCAATTGAGAGCTTCGCCTTCCGGGCTCAGCTTCCTCTTCACCAAGACGGTCCGATGCAGCGCCTGTTTTACTGCTGCAGCTGCACGGATCCTCCTGTCGATCTCCCGTCCATCATACCCTCACTCGTGAACAAGACCACAAGATACTTGAACTCCTTCACTTGGGGTAGGCATTCTGTCCACACCTGGAGGGAGCAATCCACCGGTTTCCGGCAGAGCACCATGACCTCAGATTGTGGAGGTCACTGTCCGAGGAGCCAAACAGAACCACATCATCTGCGAACAGCAGATGATGTAGACCCCTAAACCTGACGTTTTGGATGAACATTTGAGCTAAATGTTGTGTCTAAATTGTGTGAGAATTAATATAACTGTAAATTGTGATGTTAAAAAAGAAGTTTCCATATAAATATAGGTTTCCACGGGGTAATTTCTATGAAACCCTTCCATGTATACATCTGCAACATTGGTTAATTTTATGTTGGTTAAAACATTGGTTAATCTGATGTTATTACATCTTTATGAATTGAATCCCAATAAATCCAATCAGGACTTTCTGGAGATCAGCGCCAACATCTGGCCTCCGTTTGGTTTAATATTTCTTTTTTTTCTAACAGTTTACATTTTTCATTTATTTTAGCTTTTGTTGAGTTCTATCATATTTTATTTCTTTTTCTTTTCTTGTGTTTATACTTCCACACATAATATTTAATTTTATCAGATTATTTCAGTTCATTTTAAAGTTTGTCCATGTTTATTTTTGTTATTTTACTGTAAAATACTTTGCAACTGTGCTCAGCCTTCATACTACAAATAAAGGTTTTCAATATTATTATCAATCAAGATAATTAGTTAATTGCAGTCTTATAACAGGAAACTTATTGATGCTTCAAATCATTTTTCAACAGATCTGCAGTGTTAAACTGATAATGATGGGCCTTACTCATACAAATATTTTATTTTTCATTATTTTATTATTTCTGATTATCTCACATGATATTGACATTAATAAATTGTTTAAATGACACGGTTGCTAACTGACCTGTAGACCCTCAGCATCACTGCGTCCTGGTCCAGCAGAGGACTGCCGTTGTGGACGTATTTCACCTCGTCCTCCAGGAAGCTGCAGTCAAACACCTGCAAAGCCCCCGGGACCCAAACACCCGTAAAACCACTGTGCTGGTTCTGTCCATGTGTAACAGTAGAACTACAGCGGGCGAGTCCTCACCTGCGGGGTCAGCCTCCCCACCCTCTGAGTGATGGGTTCATTCATCACCACCTCCACCTTACAGTCTGCGGTCGGGCCCACGCTGATCTTCAGCTCCCTCTCCGTGATGAACACCGACCGACCCCTAGTGACCTCCACGCCCGAGTTCACCACCACCAGACCCCCTCCGCGAACGGACGTCATCGCCACCAGCAGCAGCAGCAGCCGCCCCAACAGCGCAGTACTGACGGCAGTCATGTTGGATTGGTGAGGTCCTCTTGTTGCACAGGTTTCACGTGGGAAGTTGTGTTCTGGAACAAAGTGAGCCGATGGAGGACGAAGGCGTTTTCCATTCAGTCGGCTGCGACCCGCATCCTCTTCCCTTTTTGTCTGGTCTCACTAAATTAGCGTAATAAAGAAGTAACAACAGGGAAACTCTCAGTGTCTTCTTATTCATCTTATTTCTGTACCTCAACAGTACAATTCACATTTATCCACTCTGGAAAGCAACTCTCAGTTCTGGCTTTGTGCTGCCAATATGGAGGGAAAAAGATACAATTATCTGAATTATCTGAACGTTTGACCATATTTGTTGTTTGGACGTTGATCAGACATAGTGTTAAGAACTTCACTCCACTTGGGGACAGAAAATACAGACGTTTCATCACCTTTTAAAGTAGAAACAGAAAGACCCAGCAGAAACAGGGAAACGTGATTGACCAATAGCCGCTCTCCTTTCTAGCTGTTATGTCGGTCTGCTGTTTGGTGCTGTGCAGGTAGCGTCTTCAGAGCTTGTTCAATGAAAACCAGGCAGAAAATAATAAGGAAATAAATAAAATAAAAAGCTGGGGAAACCTCTAAAACAAATAGCTTTAATTAAGTTAAAACAAAATGATGCAATTCCAATTTTAGAATTTGAACCTTGACCTCTTCCAACAGACACACACACACACACACACACACACACACACACACACACACACACACACACACACAGTTCTTCCCTCAACACTGAATCTGGTGATACTTACAACACAAACTCCTGATCAGCTCTGCACCTTCTCCAAGTCACCATCTATCCCTTAAAACTATTCGTTGCTAAAAAAGGATGGGTTGCAGCTCTGAATCCCTACGACTGCCCATAGCCAACACCAAAAAACCCTCTCGGTCCTCCAAGCCCATAAAAGAAAAAAAAATCCCCCACAGCTCCACACGTCCAGCCGGAAAACGCTTTCACCCTCCATTTCACTTCAAAACTAAGGCCCACTGCAGGAAACAAGGGGTTAATCTGCGTGACCCGCAGAGGTGCTGGAAATGGCATGGGACCGGGGTGGAGCAGGGGGAGGAGGGCAAGGGGGAGGCGGGGGGTGTTTTCAGGATCAAAGCAGGGCACCAACTGGAGCCGGCGTGTCACTTCCCATCCATCCAGACGAGCTTTGCTTCATTAGTTTGAGGTTTCAGCTGGATGTGTGCGTGTGCGTGCGTGTGTGTGTGTTTGTGTTCCCCTCATAGCGACTGCAGCTCTGTGGACCTTTGTGGAGGATTTGCTTTGGATTTGAGATGCATCTCTTTTACTGTGGCGTTGCTTTTATTTTGAGTAATTTGTATGCCATAAACTGTATGCAGTGGTGAAAGGTTACTTGTAAGTTAATTTAATTGTAATGTAAATGTACACATACTAAAGTACCTGAAGCTACTACCAGTAGAAGCTACTACTTGTACCTCTCATTTTACTACAGCAGGGTCTGACAGTCTGCCCTGTGCATTCCTGGTTCAGGTTTCCCCGTGCCTCATATCCCTCTAGGCCCAGCAAATACGGCCTGGGTCTCCACCAGCGTGGTGTCAATGTTGGCTCCCAGCGGGGTCAGGCGGAGCAGTGAGGCGAAGCAAGGCTCCTGGCTGGAGGAAGAGCTGCTGCTGCGGGTCGAGGGCAGCAGCAGAGCTAGATCCGGTTCTGTCTATGGTGGGCTGGTCGCCGCCAGATCTGATCTCGTCGGATTCCTTGCAAAATCCAACCAGGTGATACCGATGACAAGTGTTAGGAATATCTACCTATAAGTAGTCAAGCTTCTCACTGATGGTCTTGTTTACTCGTGTCGGTCATATAGAGGCGTCAGTATTACATGGAGACTGTTTCATAACTAGTTTGAAGTTCCTCACAGAAACTAGAAGGTCCCTCTGAAACGGACTGCACTGTGACACATTTCACTTCCACTTCATGGATGTATTCAAAGAACTGGATACAGCGTTGGAGGCTGAGTCCCGTTCATTTCTATGAAAGTTGCTCTGTAGTGCATGATGCAAAAAAAAAGGTGGCTTTGGATTATACAACAACAAGGCTATTAAATAAAAGGCTTGGACACGGTCTTCAGCTATGGTGTAGGTCTTATGCCGTGTTCACACCGGACGCGTCACGATAATTCGCGCCGCGTCCGGTGTGAACACGGCATTATGCAGTGTTGGTGGAGTTGGATCCTCTCAGGTAAATGGTAAACGGCCTCTCTAGTCTCCCGACCGCTTTACACTTCATGTCTTCATTCACTCATTCACACAATTCATACACTGATGCTACCACGCAAGGTGCCCTCATTGTGGACTGGAGGGGCCGGGGTCCTAACCGCAGATCTTCCAACTGGAGGAATGGATGGCTGTTGATATAAAGTAGGACTCTACAATGAGAAGCATTTGTTTAAGTTCTTTTATTAATGAATTTTAACTGAAAAAGGAGACATCCTCCCTGAGGCCTGTTAGTGCCTTACAACAACATGCCGACGGCCGTAATACAAAGATATCGACAGAGAAATCGTCAAACTCAAGGCTTCAAAACGGCAGTCCACAAACCAATGGGTGACGTCACTATGACTATGTCCACTTCTTATCTATACAGTCTATGGTTGATGAATCGCCATGCAATTATGTTCCGTTATCATGATCCCCTGAGGATAAATCCTTTGATTTTGAACGTGTCATTTCCTCTTAGCATTTAGTCAAGTACAGGCTCACTGAGCTGCTAGCATGGCAGTAGCTTGTTGCTCAATGCGGGTGTTGTTTAACACCCAGTATGTTGTTTAGTTTGTGACAGTAAGTGTGGTCGTAGCCTAGCACACTGGACAATGGACAAAGCCTTTTTCGAATAAAGTAGATACAAACTGAGAAATTCCTCTACTTACATCCCTGCTATCTCCAAGAGGAATTCACTTTCCAATCTCAACCTGCACAGCTGGAGGCTTGGTGTCCGTCGCTGCAGAAATGACTGAGCATTGGATCCAAACAGCGGGACTCGTTGCTGAAGCAGGACGTCTGTTAAATGATCTGCCAGCTGCTGCGACTGCTGGAAGTGACTCACTGCTGCTCAATGGGAAACATACTGTCTGAGGTGAACTGACACGGTTCTCAACGAAACATGATAATTAACTTCAGATCGGACCACCGTCAGACCCACACGGGCCTTTGAACACGGATGCTGACAGTTTCTAGACTCAGGCTGTTTTCAGCTGCTAACTGTGCCCAACTTTAAAACCTTAAAATTGGATTACTTGCATTCCAAACATACTGAGCATTTAGTTTCAAATCCAGATTTTCATGTTTTTAAACTGCGAAGCAGCACAAGGCTCGAAAACTCTTCACTAAAAAAAGGATATTTAAACTACATCAATTACAACTGCATAGAAAAAAACTGTAAAAAAAAACTTCTAAAGCCAAAACAGTTATATAGTTGCTGCTGCTACTGCAACTTTACAAATTGCCTCTGGTATTTCTGGAACAACTACTACAAAAGCTACATAGCAGTGGGCTGCTATAAAGCAGCCGAAAAGCAACTTGGGGTTCAGTGTCCTGCTCAAGGACAGACAGACATCAGACAGTTGGGGTTCGGATCGAATTAGCCAACCTTGTGTTTAAAGGACGACCCGCTCTACCCAATGAGCCACGCCACCCCCATAATGTCCCTACAGTGAGATATCTGTCCACTCAGGGAGTTTGTCCATTCATACAGTAGGTTTATCTCTCCATAAATTAATCTGTCCATACTGTACTTTGGATTCATCCGTCCATACAATGGATTTATCAGTTTATCTCACTGTGCAGTGCATTTTCTGTCAATATAGTGACTTTTTGTTTAATGTAGTAACTTTCTTCCTATACAGTGACTTTATCTGTCAGTGCAGTGACTTTTATCATCCAGTTAGTTAATTGAGTTATTAGTGTATCTGTCAATACAGTGACTTTATCTGTCTGAACATTGAGTTAATCTGTCCGTACAGTGACTGTATCTGTTAGAACAGTAACTTTATCTTTTAGAAAAGTAATTTTATCTGCTAGAACAGTAACTTTATCTTTTAGAACAGTAACTTTATCTGTTAGAACAGTGTCTTTATCTGTCTGTACAGTGACTTTATCTTTTAGAACAGTAACTGTATCTGCTAGAACAGTAACTTTATATTTTAGAACAGTAACTTTATCTTTTAGAACAGTAACTGTATATGTTAGAGCAGTAACTTTATCTTTTAGAGCAGTAACTTTACCTGTTAGAACACTGTCTTTGTCTGTCCATACAGTGACTTTATCTGCTAGAACAGTAACGTTATCTGAACAGTGTCTTTATCTGTCTGTACAGTGACTTTATCTTTTAGAACAGTGACTTTATCTTTTAGAACAGTGACTTTATCTCTCCATACCGTGGGTTTATCATAGTGAGCAGACAGGCAGGCCTGCCGGTTTCCCTGCAGCACTGCAACAAAACACTGCAGAGAAAGTTTCTGCTGAACTCCTGCTGCTCTAATTACATCCTCAGCCTGTCAAACCGGAGCAGCACACTTTGCATGAATGTGTGCACTTACGAGTGTTTCACAGAAGAAGCCAGAAAATGAAAAGAAGGAAATGCCCCATTTTTACCTCTACTTTGTTCATTCTTTTCTGTGTCAAGGCCTGTTGGAGGCATGTGTCGGCATGAGAGAGCAACAGCCAAGAGTGTGTGAAAGCTGGTTGGCACCTACCTCCAAGTTGTTGGAGCTCTTCTGTTCGTCTTCTTCACCTCCTGCACACGCTCAGAGGAAGAGGAATGCTGTCACACACACTTCACACTTTGCCAGCACCCCCTCCTCCCCTCTATTCCACAGCTCGCCGTCACCCCAAGACGTCTGGCATCCGACAACACAGAGAGAGAGAACGATTGAGAGAGAGCGAGAGGGGTAGACTGTGAGATAGGGAGAACAAAGGGCGAGCAAGTTTCCTCAAATCTGTCCTAAAGCCAAAAACCAGAGAGAGAGAGAGAGAGAGAGAGAGAGAGAGAGAGAGAGAGAGAGAGAGAGCAGACAGGAAATGTGCTGAGAGGTTTCCAGGACTTTTATTTTTACAGCCCCCAGCCTCACTGCCTCCAACGCTCTATCTGTCTTTGTTTCTTTCTCTGTGACGCAGATACATGTGAAAATCCACTACATTGTTCACCTCTGATTTGGATCGGTACCTTCCTGTTAACTTAAATTTCTGGCAGTGCGTGCATTTGGTTTTTGCACCTTATTGATAATCTTTGTTTATATTTTGTATTATTTGCACTTTACTCTTTCCTCTTTGTGCCGCAACTGCTGCACAACAGTTTCCTTCGGGATAAAAAATAGAAGGTTTTATGTGATCGTATCTTATGACCGTCAGTGACAATAAGCAGATATATAATGATACATCAGAATGTCTATGTTATACTGTATATGTTGCATTAATATTCTGCAAAGTAAAGCTGTCAGACAGAGGTATATGAGTGAAAGATTCAATATTATATTTAGAGAAGTAGTTGAGTTGAATTTCAAAGAGGGATGAAAAGGAAAGACTCAAGTCAAGTAAAAGTACCTCAAATGTATAATTTACTTGAGTAAATGTACTCAGTTACATTCCACCACCAGTGTCCACTTGGAGACTTTCTCGCTATATTTGGCGACTTCCCAAACCCTCTCGGAGACTTTTTTTGTCTCCGAGAGCTAGCTACAAATCTAGAGACTTTTTTTGGTGTCATTGGAGACTTTCTGATCTTTTGGAGACTGACGTGAAGCACCGCACGTATTGTCCCAAAGCACGCGCAGGAGCCGAGCGACGAGTCGCGCGCGCAGCAGTAACAGCAGAGGAGAGTCCTCCCCCACACACGTCTCTGCGTCCAGACTACAAATGATTCGCGCATGCGCAAAGCCGCTGATCCCGCCCTGGTTTACAGAGCGGGAAATTTCTTCACTGACACACACTATGAATAACTGCATTTGATTTTGGACTGACACAGAGACAGTCACTTACTCACCTCAGTCATCCATTGTGTAGTGCGTGTGCCTCTCCCTGACACCATGTCTCAGTCTAAACTGTACACTACAGAAAGGAATGGGAATCAAACCCGGATTTTAAAGGCTGGTTGAAGCAGCTTATTGGAGACGATACATGGGCACACTGCCTGTATTGTAAAACAGATTTTTATGCCAAACTCTGTGATGTGAAAAAACATGTTCAAACAAAAAAACATATTCAAAAGGCAAAGCCTTATGCCGTGTTCACACCAAAACAGTTGCGAATATTCGCAACGCCACTTCGCCTATATCGCGCCGCCCGGCAAAAAACTCGCTCTAGTGGTTAATTCGTTTTTCGCAACCATCGCTGGGGAAAGGGGGCGGGGCTTATCTCCATGTCAGTGAAAACATTTACTATTTCCGCCATTGACCATTGAAATAACCACTAGTTCTGCTTTATACTTGTTGAGAAAGTCCCACAAACGTCGGAACATCAAACGCCCCCGTGTCTGGGTTCATAATATTATCCGTAGTCGTGTCTGGGTTCATAATATTATCCGTAGTCGCACACAGCTCTGACTCCTCCGGGACGAGTGTCTGAATGAAGCCGCTTCCAGCGCTCCTTCAGCGGACCCGCAGTTTGATTCAGTGACGGCAGAACGGCGGTGATGCCGGGCGGAGCTTCTCAACGCTGATTGGCTTTCGCAACTCCGCGGGGCGAAAAAGCGAAAAAGCGGAGTTGCGAATATTCGCAACGCCATTTCGCCAGTATCGCGCCGCCCGGCGAAAAATCCGCTTTTTCGCAACCTAACGCGGCTGTGCATTGACTTAACATGTAATCTGGACGCGCGAATATTTCGCAACTCTTTTGGTGTGAACACGGCATTACAGTTCCACCCAGAGCAAGCTGCCATGAATCAGTAAAACAATTGCTATATCACTATATTCCTGTCTCCTACAGCTTCCATTACAATTATGCAAATTAGGCGATGACGTCATTTAGCGACTTCTAGCTACTTTTAAGACAGCCAATAGCTATTTTTCTTGCTGAAGAGTTGGCAACACTGTCCACCACTGCTCAGCACAAAGCCTGGTAAACCGCCAGCCTACCTTCATCAGGAGGGAAAAAAATTAAATAATCCTGCTTCCATTAACTCCATGATGTTGCGTGAAAACTCTACTGAATTAAACCAGGAGACCTCTTTGTCACAATGCTGTTGTAGTCTGTTGCCCCCATTGACTCCCGGGTTAAAACACACAAACACAGGTCACCCCGCCAACCCCATGCAGTCGGAGCTCACAGAAACAGAGCAGGGGACCTTTTTCTTACTCAACACACACACACACACACACACACACACACACACACACACACACACACACACACACACACACACAAACACACACACACACACCAGTGGATAGCTTTTACAGGTGACAAAGCAAAAACAAATCCTGTTCAATGGAAGAATCGGCAGTAAAAGAAGAAACTAATTTTGATTATTCAGGACAAACAAAAAGAAAACATTTAAGCACAGTTTTAACATCCTCAATAACCCCCAGAGGGTAACGCCACGTTATTCATTTACATATTTCTGGGGAATTCTGTCCTGATGGTTGCATTAGAGGAAAGGTTCGGGGTCACAAAGTTTCCTGAGAATCCAACCAGTAGTTTTTTTTTGAGAAACCTGGTATGACGTTTGATAAGAACATCTTCCCTTCTGCGCTGCACTGTGGAGACCTGTTTTGTTTCCTCTGAGCGGTGTGCCGGCAGCATTGAGAGTGTTTCAACACATGTCGTCTGTGGAGGGACTGATGATCGCTGGGAAATCCATCCAGGAGGAATGTAAATCTGCCGGACGGAACAACACGGATCAGGATGTTCGTCTTGGTGGAACGTAACAAAGTGCGTATACTCAAGTACTGTACTTAAGTACAAATTCAAGGTACTTGTACATTACGTGAGTATTTCCATTTAATGCAACTCTACACTTTCACCGATCACCTCAGAGGGAAATATTGTTCCTTTTCAGATGACAGCTTTTCATCCACTTCCTGTCCAGTGAAAACCACGTATCTCCAGATGTGTTAATGTTGAATGTTATTTCTGAAAAATAAAGATAAAGTGTTTCCTACTTCAATAAAGGATCTAAATACCCCTTCCACACATTCTGACGTGAAAACCGGCGTAATAGCCGTAGGACTGTACATTGCCCTCTCTCTCAGCTGATTTGATTTAAATCCTATTCATCAGATCAATCTCAATTTGTATATGTAAATGATGAAACCTTGATGAACACCAACGTTAGTCATGGAGTTCCATAAGGTTCTGTGCTTGCTCCAATTTTATTCACCTTATATATGCTTCCTTGAGGCAATATTATCAGAAAACACTCATCAACTTTCATTGTTATGCATATATATATATATATTATATCAGATTATATCTCAATTATATCTATCGATCAAGCCAGACAAAACCAACCAGTTTTGCCTACTTTCATTATATTTCTGTCATATGCATTGAATTTGCTTTAACACTGTTACGTTGTTCCTTCTGTACACATGACATCTATTGCACTTCTTATCCATCCGGGGTGAGGGATCCTCTTCTGTTGCTCTCCCGAATGTTTCTTCCTTTTTTCTCCCCGAATTTTTCCTGAACCGGTGTGAGGTCCCGGAACAGAGGATGTCGTATATGTACAGATTGTAAAGCCCTCTGAGGGAAATTTGTAATTTTGGGCTATACAAAATAAATTGAATTGAATAGTCTGTCCAATCATTACATGTTACATTATAATAATAATAATAATAATAATAATAATAATAATACTTTTAATTTATATAGCGCATTTTATTATGAGGGGCTTATTACAGACCTAGGATGGCCACGGTTAACGCAGTTATTTCTTCTTTTTTTTGTTAGAGCATTTCATTTGTTGATTGCTGTCAGTATTTGTAGAATAATTTCAACATTAATATAAAAAAATAACTTCCCACTCAACCCTGTGCTTTCTTAGGTCCTTAGTAATACACCTGCCATGACAAACAACCAAGTTCCGGCTATTCCTAGTCAGAAACACCGGTGAAATACACTCACACCCGTGAGAAAACACCAGGGTAGACAACCTGGGTCTTTATTTTAAGGTTTAGATATGAAAAATATTGAATGATGTGATTATTCTAACTCATTGTACCCCACAATAAGTCACAAAAGGCCCCCAAAGATAAACAACAAAAATGTAACTTAACTGTACAGTCTACAACTAAATCTTTGCAATCCTTGCCTTAAAGTCCACAAAATCGGGATCATCCGCAAGCTTAATATTTCTTTGGTTTGAATACAGTTTTGTTGATGATATTTAGTTTACTGCCAACTGCATATGGATTTATTATTGTTCAGTACTTACAAAGGCATGTGTTTTGTGCTCTTTTTCAGTTTTACAAAATTACATATTTTCCTTCATTAAATTCTGCCAACCACAACAACCTGTCAGAATACGTTTCTTACAACAACCTTTAGCGAACTTTACACTTTTACACTTATTCTTTTAAGCTATTCAGCATCATATTAGAAATCAAAGCTCCACCTTGAACAGATGTTAAGTACAGTTAAGTTCATTGTGCTGGTAAAGCCTCTCTTTCGCTCTTCACTTGAGATAAACATTTGAATGCAGCACTTTCACTTTGCGGTATTAATAGTATCACAATAAACAGTTATAAATCAATACATGAACAAAATGCAGAGCATGAAAAAATCTTGGATTCAGTCAGTGTCGGTCGGAACTGCGTCAACACATGGTAACAACAATGCTAACAGCACAAACAGGAAAGCTAACCAGGGACCATTCATGTAGCAGTAGCAGGCTAACGTTATACCCGGCATCCAACAGCCGCAGTGAAAAATAATTGATAAGGACTTAGGAAAAGACAACTGCGGTGTTCGAGAGCATACCTGCTCGAAAACAATGCTACGCAACAATAGGGTGACCAGACGTCGTCGTCGTCGTTCACTCAGTTTGGAACCTTCCCTTTTCAAAAAAGACAATTTCTGTTTTTGCAAACTGGTTGCTTTTTATCTGTTGATTCCTTGTAAAATCACATGAAAAAAAATCCTAAATATGGATTTTACTGAGAAAAAAAATCCATGGAGCCTTCAGAATATAAACTATCTACATACAAGAACATACATTATTTACTTGAAATGTGATGAAACGGCTTTATTGTGAGTCCACACAAACTGTTTTGTAGAAACCAATAAAAATTATTATCAAGATGTAAAGCCTCCACATCTCTGTGCTGTTACCTCGGCAGAGAGAGGTCAGATAAAGAAAGTTGTGCCGAAGTTGAGGCACGTCTGTCACACCGGATTTAGGTTGACTCGGTGGCTTCGGCGCCAGAAACGTCGCTGCAGCTCTGAGTGACTTCCAGCCGACTGTCCGGCGCTCTCTGATCACTTCTGACTGCTACCCTTTGCGTGGTGACTTTAGACTCTGCCACAGCGTTTGGCCGCCTGCCCACCTCCTCCTCGGTCTCCCCCCCCCGGGGGGCCCCCTGTCAGCCTGACACCGTGACTCCTCCACCGCCTGAAATAAATTTCCCTTCCACGTGACCCATAATTAAATGCTGGAACAGCCTACGCTGATGAGCAGAGGCAGGAAAGAAAGACTTTGTTGGCCATGAACTTGGAGAACACGAAGCGCCGGATTTTCTGGGTGTTGAATCTGCGGTGGCGGCGCTGGAGACTGCAGGCCTTCGCTCTGCAGGCCTTCGCTCTGCTGGCAGCCGACGCCTTCAAACAAGTCTGCTGGCCGAGAAAGTGAGGTTCGGTTCGCGCCGCTTTTGAAAAAGGCAGCTCAGTAATTATCAGGTACCCTTCCAGTGGAAGCTGAGAGATTCTGCAGCGCCACGAATAAAGTGAGAGATTAAAGCGGCACCGTCCACTGAAGCCTCTCCAGCGGCGCCGTGTTGGCAGAAAAATCCGTGCGGCGGGGCGCTGCCAGCCTCATGGCACCCGTTCAGCTCAGTGGCACCGGCCCACGAAGATCCAGAGTCCCCCTCCCCCTCTTCACACAGCCAGCGAGAGCTGCGAAAAGAGGACGTCTTTATTTTGAGCTTCACACAGAATGAACTAAATATATTCCTCCATCTTTACTGCCTCCACATGCGAGAGCAGAACTGAAACAGGACGAGACGATGACAACAATACGAAAACAATAACAATGTTTCACGTCGTTCAACACGCCCTTAAAATACATAAGGGGCAGGTTTCCACTTCCTGTCTGTAGAGACAAAATAATCCTAAAGAATGATCAGAACCTGATTATCCGACTGCGTCGTCCCCCACCTGTCTTATCACGTGACATAGTAACCAGGTTCATCTCTGAAGCTGACAGTTTTATAGTGACGCAACAACACAGACCCAACAAACACACAATGCCGTGGCTCGCATTGCCCAAATTGCTCCTGAAGTCTGTGCCTTTGGTGTGGGTGTGAATGTTAGTTAGAGTCCTGATGGGCAGGTGGTACTTTGCATGGTAGCCCGTGTCATCAGCTCTCCATCTTCATGCTGGTTTAGTGGATTTGGAGCTCATCATAGTTATATGTTGTGTAATAGTGATACGCGTTACCCGGAGAGGTTGGAAGCAGACACATACGATTCTAATACATGTATACGTAAAAACATGTGGAGCTAACATTATCAGAGTATGTTAGCACATCATGAACTCATGTAGCACTTCTATGCTACGCTAGCTACTAGCTATGGGGGGTGGGGGGAGGGGGGGGAGTTTATTGATTGTAACAGGTATTATAGACCTACCCAACTTTACAGGAACAGTGTTGCTCCTTAATTTCATTGTCTTCTAACTGGATCACCAGGTGATGTGTTTTTTTTTTTTTTTTTTCGTGACCTTAAAGGAGCTTGAATTTGAAATTATTGTTAACTGGCAGTGGTGCTCCAAAGTTGCTACTGCAAGATATAGTACGTGATGACACTTAGTACGAAGTAGAGGTGAAACAGAGAGACTGTTTTGATAGTTAGTTCTTAGTTAGTTCTATATCACAGTAAATTGAATATCTTCGAGTTTTGGATTGATGGTCAGATGAAAGAAGACCCGTGAAGACGTCTCTTTTGACTCTTGGAAGACTTTGATTACATTTATTGACAACATTGATCAATATATCAAGTAAATAATCCGCCAACTCATCGGCAATGAAAATAACTGTTCATTGCATCCGTCATAGTACGTGCTGGTCACCTTTTCAAAAAGTAAAGTTCAGCCAAATTCAAACTTAACATATAACTCGTTTTGTTAGTGACTTGCTAAGTTTCCTGGAAGGTCAAAAGGTCATGTAGTGAGTCGGAATGAGAGTGAATTTGAAGAGCACCCTCTGCTGGAACACAAGGAAGACTACTTCAAACAACTCTTTTTCCTGAACCGATGTGAGGTCCTGGGGCAGAGGATGTCGTTTCTGTACAGATTGTAAAGTCCTCTGAAGCAAATTTGTGATTTTGGGCTATACAAAATAAATTTGATTGAAATTTGTATTAAATTAAAGTTTGAAATATTACATTTCCTCACTCTTTACTTTAAGTAATACAGTCAGGTCCATAAATATTTGGACATTGAAACATTTTTCATTATTTTGGCTCTGTACACCACAACAATGGAGTTGAAATGAAAATATCAAGATGTGCTTTAAGTGCATCCAAATCAGGTGAACGGTGTAGGAACTACAACAAATGTATAAGTGGCCACCCTGTTTTTAAGGGACCAATAGTAATTGGACAAATTAATATAATCATAAATCTAATTGTCACTTTTAATACTTTGTTGAAAATCCTTTGCAGTCAATGACAGCATGAAGTCTGGATTCCAAAGACATCACCAGATGCTGGGTTTCGTCCCTGGTCTGCCAGGCCTCTACTGCAACCGTCTTCAGTTCCTGCTGGTTCTTGGGGCATTTTCCCTTCAGTTTGGTCTTCAGCAAGTGAAATGCATGCTCAATTGGATTCAGGTCAGGTGATTGACTTGGCCATTGCAGAACATTCCACTTCTTTGCCTTAAAAAACTCCTTGGTGAGCTAAGCAACACCAAAAGACCCGGAAGACCACGGAAGACAACTGTGGTGGATGACAGAAGAATCATTTCCCTGGTGAAGAAAAACCCCTTCACAACAGTTGGCCAGATCAAGAACACTCTCCAGGAGGTAGGTGTATCTGTATCAAAGTCGACAATCAAGAGAAGACTTCACCAGAGTAAATACAGAGGGTTCACCACAAGATGTAAACCATTGGTGAGCCTCAAAAACAGGAAGACCAGATTAGAGTTGGCCAAAAAACATCTAAAAGAGCCTGTACAGTTCTGGAAGAGCATCCTATGAACAGATGAGACAACGATAAACTTGTACCAGAATGATGGGAAGAGAAGAGTATGGAGAAGGAAAGGAACCGCTCATGATCCAAAGCATAGCACCTCATCAGTGAAGCATGGTGGAGGTAGTGTTATGGCGTGGGCATGTATGGCTGCCAATGGAACTGGTTCCCTTGTATTTATTGATGATGTGACTGCTGACAAAAGCAGCAGGATTAATTTTAAAGTGTTTCGGGCAATATTATCTGCTCATATTCAGCCAAATGCTTCAGAACTCATTGGACGGCGCTTCACAGTGCAGATGGACAATGACCCGAAGCATACTGCGAAAGCAACCAAACACACAAACTTTTGGTGTTGCTTAGCTCACCAAGGAGTTTTTTAAGGCAAAGAAGTGGAATGTTCTGCAATGGCCAAGTCAATCACCTGACCTGAATCCAATTGAGCATGCATTTCACTTGCTGAAGACAAAACTGAAGGGAAATGCCCCAAGAACCAGCAGGAACTGAAGACGGTTGCAGTAGAGGCCTGGCAGAGCATCACCAGAGACGAAACCCAGCGTCTGGTGATGTCTATGGAATCCAGACTTCAGGCTGTCATTGACTGCAAAGGATTTTCAACAAAGTATTAAAAGTGACAATTAGATTTATGATTATATTAATTTGTCCAATTACTTTTGGTCCCTTAAAAACGGGGTGACCACATTTTAATTTGTTGTAGTTCCTACACCGTTCACCTGATTTGGATGTAAATACCCTCAAATTAAAGCTGAAAGTCTGCACTTAAAGCACATCTTGCACATTTTTTCATTTCAACTCTATTGTTGTGGTGTACAGAGCCAAAATAATGAAAAATGTGTCCAAATATTTATGGACCTGACTGTAGGTGATGAGACGCAGCTACACGTTACACATGAGACTTGTACAGAGACGACTGGTGTGTGTAGAGGCGTACTGACGGTGTCCAAGTGTCTGTAGTAGTCGAGCCCAGTGGCGGTGCGTCAATAGAGGGCGCTAGGGCGCCGCCCCTCCTAAAATTTTGCGATGAAAAAAAAAAAAGAAGAAAAAAAAAATATAATATATACTGTCAAAAAACATTATATATCAAATAATTTAAATAAGAAATATACCGTGTTGACGCGCTAAATGTGTGTGGGAGACCGTAAGCCCCTGTCAAGAACCACTTAAGTTAAATATAATATATCGCCATTCATCATTACTGAGAAAAGCCCCTCCCCTCTCGGGGCGCCGGCCAAATGTGTGTCTATGGAAAGCCATGAAACATTTCACCCTCGTGACGGCAAGGACAGCTTCTCATTGGCGGATGAAACGTGAATCTTCGGGCGCACGAATCTGCGCCCTAGCCAATGACATCGTTTCTTATTGCAACGTGGTTGGACTATTCGTCCAATCAGAGATCTTTATCATTCCCTCACATCCCATGTAGCTACGCGAGCAACACAGCTAGCAGAGACTTTGATTATGTTAGTATGGCGACTGAAAACTCTGTGGTATCTCTACGCGAAACACCTTTCAATCCACGATCAGATGTTGACAAGAAGAGGCTGAAAGAGTTGGGACCCGAACGTCCGGATTTAAATATTCAGCAGCAAAGCAGTGAAGCTACATGCACCAAGCTACATGCTAACCGGAGCTGCTAGCTGGAGGCTCAGTGTGCAGTGGCTCTGAGCAGCCGAGGAAGCGCCGGGCTGTGAAGGAAGATGAGCTTGAAGGATTGCTGCAGAAGTGAGTGTCAAAATCAGCAGATGCCTGTGTTAGAGTTTAATGTTTTATCTTTCCCACAGCAGAACACATGTTGGACATTGTTAGATTTGGGTGGATATCATATCAGGCTATAACTTTATCTAAAATACCAATTCAACCCCCAACAAGTTAGAGAGAGCGCGCGCGTGTGCGTGTGTGTGTGTGTGTGTGTGTCATAGCTACAGCCATCAAGGTGGCTCCTGGCCTTTTGTCTATGTTGCTGAGCCATCAAGACACACAAAACATAGTTTTTTTGTCTGTAGTATGGAGCCTGTTTGTAGTAGATATTTCCCCACAACTTATCTTACTGTCTCTGTCTCTCTCTCTATATATTTATCTGTAGGTTTGTGACACCATACTTGGACACACCAGGGAACGCTTTGCCTTCAAAGACCACCTCACCAGTGCCACCTTACTGCAGGGCCCCCAGTTTGAATGCTACGTCAATGTATTCCCTGAAGTTGCTCTGGCCACCACATTGAATGTTTCTTAAACCATTCTGCTCTGAACCTCTCATGCCCAAAGTTACAGTTTGTTGATAGTTGTTATTGGACAGTGTTGAGCACTGTGTTTTCTTGAAATAAAGCTTTGTTTTTTAGAATATTCTACTCCAAACCTCATTTCTTCTCATTGTGGAGTGCTATTTAAACCGCGCTGCCCAACTGCGCCCCCCCCAAAAAAAATGTCACCAGCCGCCACTGGTCGAGCCCATTAGTCCCATTCAAGAGAACTGGGGACCAGTGGAGGTTCAGAGTCACACTGGGAACCTGTCAGCTTTAATAGGTCACAACCACTGACTGCACTCACTGACACCCTTCTCCTTCAGTCCCCCCACCACACCCCCCACCACACCCCCCACCCCACCCCCAGGAGGAGATGGAGTGATGTTTGTGAGGGGATCACACACACACACACACACACACCTGCCTGAAGCCTGACCAGCAGTATCAGGTGAGGCCGGATTGAAGCAGGAATTAGACGACTGAATGGACGAGACAATGAGGAGAGAAAAGAAGGGGGAGGTGGTGTGTGTGTGTGTGTGTGTGTGTATGTATGTGGGTGGGTGTATCAACTCCTGAGGAAGACGGCGGGAGGTCGGATGGGGGTCTGACCTTTCCCTGGCAGCAATGAGGAGGGCGGAGCTCATCCTCAGATTATGCAAATGAGGCATCGCTTTGATGCAAAACAAGACGGACTGGCCGCTAATGTTTCACCAGTCGTGAAAGGGCGAGACTCCCTGGGAGAAATACCAGAAGAGAGAGAGAGGCAGGGAAGGAGCAGGGGAGTCTGAGTAATGAGTGAGGCTGGGCGGGCGGCTCCCCCAGCGTTATACATTATCATATTTCCACGTAATTAGTTGGTTTTTCCACATGAAATGAGGAAGCGGCTCGACGGCGCGTTCACTGCCGCGAGGACAGCCGGCCTCTCCTCTTCCTCCTTCTGTTACATGAGCTGTGACCTCTGACCTTTTCCTTGACCCACCAACCCCACACACACAACCCCCGTCATCAACCTCTAGATGAAGATGGAGTCCGTGGATCTGATTAATACGTGAACGGGGGCCGTTAGTGAGAGACGGCAAGCTTCAGGGGCCTCCAAAGGGCCCCTCGGCGGTCTGCTCTCAGTATCGCAAACACACGCAGAAGACACATGGCAGGATAACCTGGGCACACAACCAAACACACACATGATATCGAAGTGGTTTTGGGCTTTTGATAGCGTCCTGTAGCTGAAGGCTCTTGAGGGACCTGCTGAGACCCAATGAGACGCCAAAAACTCCGGGTCTAATATCACTGCGAACCCTGAAGGCATCCTGCTGCACAATCATTACATTACCAGTGCGCAGGGCCGCGGTTAAAGTGGGCGCGCAGATTGGAGAATAAACACCAACATTCCTGTCCCTGAAGTCAGAGACTTAAGCTTCTTAGTTGTTGCTAAAGATCTGTGTGCTGACACACAGAGAAACCAACCGTTTTATGTTCATCTTTACGTCTATGTATTGATGTTCTTTGCTCTTTTTTTTCACTTCACTGCAAATGTAAACAAACACGTTTACAAAATGCTGTTAAAAGAAACAAAAGTGCTGCCATGATTGAAAGACAAAAACGTTACTTACTGTAAATATTGAATAAAAACCTTTTGTTCCATCTTAAAAAAGAAAAGGCTGGATTTTATTATATTGAACACTTTTACCCACAATTCATTGCAGTGTGTGATGTTAGACAGCGGAGACGGAGACGTAAAAGAAAAGGTCAACAAAGAGGACGGCACAATAACATGTATTCAAAACGATGAAGGATTAAAGATGAAACATAAAAACACATGAAAGCAGAGGAATGCCAGCAAAGATTATATTACACAGTTTATGACAAAAACAAGGAAATACATTATTTGACAATTGCGTCTCATCTCGTGAGGAAGAGCCTGGAAGACGTTCAAATCAGGGAGTAAGAAATATAAAATAAATTTCCAAATTATTTACAACATTTCTATCCCTTACAGTCTCTCACACTACATTTACCAGGTGACGTCAGTTAAGTCCTTGAGGCTTTAGGGGGACACTGGGATTGGGCCTTCTTCTTCTTGGCTTTTAAATGGTACCAAACTAACTTCCAGAGTTAACATTTCACATTTTGAAGACACACTGGAGTTGTTTGGGAAAAGGTTTAGCTTTAGCAACAAGACACTGGAACCTCCCAACACTTACAAATGTAACAAACGTGATTTTAAAGGTAGGGTTTCTCTGTTGTGGGTCAAAAGTCCTTCCTAGAGAGCCAGATTCCTGGTTGAGAGATGTACACCTTCACTGTGGTCTTTACATTACATTACATTACATGTCATTTAGCTGACGCTTTTATCCAAAGCGACTTACAATAGTGCATTCAATCATGAGTACAAACTCAGAAAAACAACAATCAATAATCAATAATCAATAAAGTGCAGTTTCTTCACTAGAGTTAAATTTCGAAAATTACAGAAAATTACAAAGTGCTATAAATAAGAGACATCAAGTGCTACTAGAGTGCTAGTACAGTGCTACAGTACAGTGCTACCTTCTTTATTCAAGGTGTAGTCGAAAGAGATGCGTTTTTAGTTTTCGGCGGAAGATGTAGAGACTTTCTGCTGTCCTGATGTCAATGGGGAGCTCATTCCACCATTGAGGAGCCAGGACAGCAAACAGTCGTGACTTTGTTGAGTGTTTAGCTCGTAGTGACGGAGCTACAAGTCGTTTAGCAGAAGCCGAGCTGGGGTGTACGGTGTTACCATGTCCTGTATATAGATAGGACCTGATCTGTTCGTGGCACGATACGTAAGTACCAATGTTTTGAAGCGGATGCGGGCGACCACCGGTAGCCAGTGGAGTGTGCGGAGGAGCGGGGTAGTGTGGGTGAATTTCGGGAGGTTGAAGACCAGTCGAGCAGCTGCATTCTGGATGAGCTGTAAAGGTCGAATGGCGTTAGCGGGTAGACCTGCCAGGAGGGAGTTACAGTAGTCAAGTCGCGAGATGATCAGAGCCTGGACCAGAACCTGTGTCGCCTTCTGGGTGAGAAGGGGACGTATCCTCCTGATGTTGTACAGCATGAACCTACAGGAACGCGTTGTTGCGGTAATGTTGGCAGTCAGGGAGAGTTGACTGTCAAGTGTCACACCGAGGTTCCTGGCAGTCGGGGTCGGGGTCAACACTGAGTTGTTGAAGGTGATAGTCAGGTCGTGGGTGGGAGAGCCCTTTCCTGGAAGGAAAAGTAGTTCCGTCTTGTCAGGGTTGATTTTCAGGTGGTGCGCGGACATCCACTGAGAGATGGCAGTCAGACAGGCAGAGATTCGTGCCGCTACCTGTGTTTCTGACTGGGGAAACGAGAGGATCAGTTGGGTGTCATCAGCGTAGCTATGGTAGGAAAAGCCATGGGTGCGAATGACAGAGCCGAGAGAGTTGGTGTACAGAGAAAAGAGAAGAGGACCCAGGACGGAGCCTTGAGGGACCCCAGTAGTGAGAGGACAAGGCTCAGACACAGATCCTCTCCAGGTTACCCGGTAGGTGCGGTCCTTGAGGTAGGACGAGAAGAGGGAGAGCACAGTGCCTGAGATACCCAGGTCCTGGAGGGAAGAAATGAGGATCTGATGGTTCACTGTGTCAAAGGCGGCAGAAAGGTCTAGAAGGATAAGGACAGAGGAGAGAGAGGCTGCTCTTGCCGTGTGGAGCTGCTCAGAGACAGCAAGGAGGGCAGTCTCTGTTGAGTGGCCTGCCTTGAGGCAAGGAGGCCTGGTCTCTGTGTATGGTTGAAAAAGCCTGTAGTGATTTCATGTGAACTTCCTGTGAATTATTCATCAAAGTCTGGTCACTCAAAACATTTTGCAGAGTAGTGTTGCAGATGGGATTTCTGACTGGAAAACTCTTCCAGTTGGTGCATTCAAGGACACTCTGAAATGTGAAACTTACAAGTCAGCATGGGAAAACTGATGGACTGGCGCACTAAAAAAACAGACAATGAGTAAAAACTGATTTTGTGAAGAAGAAAAAAATGAAATCAGTCCCAAATCTGCATAACAACTCTTCAAAAAGTTACAATAATATAGGGACTTGGATATATAATTTAACGCATAATAAAGTAATTACTTAATGAAAATATTCAGACTTTAGCCTCACTCTTTAGGCCTCTGGAGGCAAAAATGGCATGATGCCAAAATGCAGCATTTATCTGATTCAGTTTGTCCTGCTAGTGTCTTGCATGGACAGTGTCCCCCAATCACAACGAGCCACATAACACACAGCATCAGCTGCCTGGAGACGTTACAAAAAAGCAGTAGATCACTGTTTTGTTTACATCTCACGGAGATCGATTAAAACCACAATCTGATGGCGGGACTTCAGACCCATTAAAATGAAATCAGAAGTTCCTGATAATAGATTTACTCACAGGTGTCGGTTCATGTAGAACCTCAGAGAAGGACAGAAAGTCGTTAAATGTCGACAAGATAAAAGCTGGACTGTTGCTCCAACCGCGGCCTCTGTGGATTAGAAGACTGTCGACTAGATTAATCTCAGCAAACAGACGGGGCCCCCTGCAAGAGAGTCTGCTGTCCACTGAGTTAATTTACTGGCTATAATTAGATTAGATTAGATATTCCTTTATTAGTCCCGCAGTGGGGAAATTTCAGGATTACAGCAGCAAACAGGCTAAAGTGCCCACAAGAGACAAAGTAAAAAATCTATGTAATATGAATAATAAATGGTAGAAAACAGTCAAATCTACAATACTGAATTATATATATATATATATATATATATATATATATATATATATATATATATACATTCATATACAAACAAAATAAATATATAACTATTATTATGAACAGTGTATTAATATTGCACAGGTTGAAGTGATTAAAGTGTTTGAAGTGTTATTTGTGGTCTACGGCGAGCCCAGTTGGTTGTGTAGCCTGACAGCAGCAGGATGGAAGGACTTGCGGTACCTCTCCTTCACACACCGGGGATGAATCAGCCAGTGGCTGAAGGAGCTGCCACAGTGTCCCGCATGGGGCGGGAGGTGTTGTTCACCAGGGATGATAGTTTAGCCATCATCCTCCTGTCTCCCACCACCTCCACCGCATCCAGTGGACACCCCAGCACACTGCTGGCCTTCTTTACCAGCTTGTCCAGTCTCTTCCTGTCAGCTGTCGTGATGCTGCTGCTCCAGAAGACCACTCCGTAAAAGATGGCTGATGCCACCACAGAGTCGAAGAAGGTCTTCAGGAGTGCTCCCTGCACGCCAAAAACCTCAGTCTCCTCAGCAAAAAAAAGTCTGCTCTGTCCCTTTTTGTAGAGTGCATGTGTGTGGTCAGTCCAGTCCAGTTTATTGTTCAATGGGGATGGATCTGAGGCCCCAGAACCCTAGGGGCCCCAAAAGGTCCCAAGTTCAGTGCACGTTGGTATCAACTAAATGGTGGACCATTTGGGAAATGAGGAGTCAAACTATTTGCATTAAAAAGTCTTCACCTTGTGTCGCCTCCTCGGAATGACTCCATCATTCGTTGTACGTCAATATCAGCCCAAATCCCTTCTGACGTGACATCTCCGTGCTCTCCATCCGTCCCCGGGGGACCCACTGAAACCCTGCCATCATGCGTGTTTGGAGGCGGCGTGAGCCCAGGCTAAACCCGGCCAGGACAGACGGACGGATGGTTGGATGGATGGATGGATGGACTGGAGGCTACAGGCCGGGCGAGGCGGAGCGGCCGGGCTTGATGGCGTGCATCTCACGGAGCGCGCTCAGTGAAGCAGCAAGCGAGCAGTAGCTTCTGATTAGCCTATCGAGGCTGGAGAGGAGTTGGCTGCAGTCCGGACTTCATGCATCATCAGCCAGAGTCCTGTGTGTGTGTGTGTGTGTGTGTGTGTGTGTGTGTGTGTGTGTGTGTGTGTGTGTGTGTGTGTGTGTGTGTGTGTGTGTGTGTGTGTGTGTTCTATCTGTGGAGCTGGACTAAAGTCCACCGTGTTCCTGCTCTCCTGTGTTCCCCTCTGATCTGATTCGATGCATTTGAATTGATCCTATGTGGACTGTACATTAGATCAATGGCTGTGGTTGTCAGAGGGAAGCCCTGAAGCCTCAGCGGATGCTTGACCAGAATATCTGCATGAATATAAGAATTAGAGACCTGAGGAAAACCGACAGCATCCATGGTTATAGCAAATGTCTACGTTCCGGTCACAGCAGAGGAGGACGTTGTTTTAGAATGACAGCAAGGCGTCATCAAGGCATGACCATGATGAAGTGGTTATTCATGTAAACATGGCGTCGGACATTATTTTAGCCAAATCACAACCGTTCCCGAAATATAGGTTTGTGTGTAAACTTCAGGTTTATTGTAAGTAGGTTGTCATGTGTCTTCATTTGTCTCTAATTGCTCTAATATAGTTATTTTTCTTACTTCTCCTATTATTATTCATATTATTATTTTGTGTGTATACCTAGAATTATTATTCATATTATTGTAATTACTATTACCGCGGATCAATTAAGGTTTATATTATCTTATTTTATCTTATATGCAAGAATTGTCCTTAAGAGCCATAATGAAGTAAGATAAAAGAAGAACTGCAAAAGTCGAGAAACCCTTAACATACAATCTATAGTTATAATAAAAAAATATGTAAAATAAAAATAAAAAATTATTGAAAGAGCTGCACAGTGTTTAAAATGAAGAGGATGTGAAAACGAATGACTTAAGAATGTGCAGTTGGTCACAGTGAGAAGTGGGACAGTTGGAGGACTGACTATAGACTAGCGTGGCTATCATAGGAATATTATTATTTTCAAATGCAGAAGAAATTCCTGTTTATCTGAAAAGTAGTGTCAGGGTTGTTTTGGAGGATTCATTGATTAGAAGAGACGGGCTGGTGGATGGAAAGTACCATGACATGTGAATTACACACTGACGCTAATCCATCGGCCCATCTCACACTGACCGTATTTGGCTTGATCCACACCAAAATCACAGCAGTGGAACCTCCCCTGGACACGGCCCAGACCAAGCGGCTGAACCTTTGCGGTTCAGCCGTCCGGATCAAACTGAACCACGCTTCAGGTTTGGTTTTAACGGTGTGTAAAAGGATTTTTGGGAATGGTTCCGATTTTTGGATCAGTCGCAGGAAGTTCTGGCAGGCTGTCTGCAGAACAGGGTTGAAAAGGGAAAAACAAACACAAACACAAATTAGCACATGGACAGGAGGAGACCAAATGTTTTACCGACATCCGGACAGACAATTTGACATTGTTCAGTTATTTTGCGGCAAGATGAGAGCAGTTGTTTTCTTGTAGGTTTGGTTGGATTTGGTGGATTTGGCTGGATGGGGCAGCTTCTGGCGGAGCCGGATGAGAGAAGAGGAGCTGGTCAACGGGGACAAACATCCACTTTCATCAGGAGGACGACAGAAGTCCAACTCAAAGAGAGACTCACTTCTCATTTTTAAATAGAACCCAGTCTCTGAAAGACGCAACATACATACACACACACACACACACACACACACACACACACACACACACACACACACACACACACAAACCCTGCATCACTGCTTCTCCAACCCAAGTTTCATCGCAGGCTTCATCTGTCTGACGCGTTTTGTCAGCAGATGAAATAAGTGGAGCTTTAAATGACCATCTTGAGCATCGTCGTCACTTTTTTTTACAAGATTCTCCTGCCTGTTTTATGAACCGAGAGGATGTCGAGTTCATTTTCTCGACATTCTGTATGTAAAATCATTTTCAGAATCAGAAACCATTTATTTGCCAGGAATGTTTACACAAACGAGGAATTTTTCTTGGCGGAAGGTGCATAAACATTAGACATGAGACGTTAGACGAGACAAACAACAATCAACGGCAACAACAGTGCAATGGGTATTAAATTAAGTACAAGAGAAAGTGCTCAGACAAACAGATAACGTTAATGTAAGTGTATGTTAAAGTGACATGAGTGCTCCGTCCACGCAGCCAACGGAGAGAGGAAAGCCGATCAACCCACACAACTGTAAAGACCCTGTTCCACAAGCACGGGCGAAGTCATGTGATCGGTGATGTGGAGCATCTTTTCAAGTCTCACTTTTACGTAAAAGTCTCAACCGCAATCTGACAAGGTTGGACCTGTAACATTTCCGTCACACTTTCAATGATGTCAGATTAAAATAAAGGCTGCAGCAGCACAAGGTCAAAGGTGCAATGTGTCTGATCTGGACCCAGATGTTTTCGTTTCAAACATTCAGAAAACATTATTTACAGAATGTGAAGAAGTCGTTCTGTCAAAAGACGTCTATGTATTGTGGATCTACGCTGATTTGGAGCGAACCGCTAACTGAAGTCCGTTACCCTCTCCTCCCCGTCGCAGCATGAACTCTGTTCTTGGGTGTGAAACGCTTCGGTGGGGATGTGAGGCCAAGCTGGGGAAAAAAAGATTAGCTTCCAGATTCAGCCAGCTGAGTGTGGACATGTCCTCAGAGTGGAGGAGGAGATGAAGGAGGAGGATGTTGGCTGGTGGAGGAGCAGAACGGGGCAGCGTGGCGGGGCTCCAATCCGCTGGCCGGAGCCCAGTTGGTGCTTAATCACAGCGAGCGGGCCTCCGCCTTTCACAGCCAGCTGACATCAGGGCTGTGTGTGTGTGTGTGTGTGTGTGTGTGTGTGTGTGTGTGTGTGTGTGTGTGTGTGTGTGTGTGTGTGTGTGTGTGTGTGTGTGTGTGTGTGTGTTGGGGTTGTTGGGGCTTCCCGTCCCCCCTCCATCACCCCCTCACCTCCCGTCCAGCATGTAGGTGTGTAATCTGCAGCCAGAGAGAGTGGTGGTGGTGGGGGAGGGGGGGGTCTATGGTTTTTGAGTGTGACCTGCCAACCCCATGAGTGCATGCAGACGGCGGTGGCAAGGCGAGCCAAGGCCGGGGCCGAGCTGCCAAGCGGAGCCGGGTGACCCGTCCGTCCACCGCCTCTCCCCAGACACTCTGCAGCCGCTAACAGCAGCGCCGTGCCAGCATGTGTGTGTGTTTGTGTGTGTGTGTGTGTGTGTGTGTGTGTGTGTGTGTCTGTGTGTGTGTGTTCGAACAGGATCTTTAAGGTGTGAAAACATCGCATGATGACAGTTTGGCCGGTAAAACACAGCAGCTGCTCGGCGACACATTTACATCCCCAGTGATTGTGTGCGGTTCTGTCTTGTTATTGTTAATTCACCAGCGTGGGCTCATGTTGAAGAGCAAACTATATTTACATACAGTATGTATATCGGTACAATAAACACTTATCTTTCTGGGATGTTTTGTATTTTGTTTAACAAAAAAACAATCCATTTCTAGGGCTTAAATATTGTATATTGAATATTGACACAAACACCACCAGAACTTTTTAAGGTGTCGATAGTGGCAAAAAAGTTTAATGTTCAATGTATGAAGAAAAAAAAAACATAGACACAAAACAAAAATCAATGCTGCTTTAACATTCACACTTTTCCTCCGTTTCATCAGCCCCGGTTGCAAACTGTGTTTTCATTTTTCAGCATTTTCAAGTTTTTCAGCTTTTCGGAAAAGTTGAAAAATACTACTGGCGTACTCCTCCATGTAGCGCTTGCCTTATGTGAATGTTAGCACTCACCGCAGCTTCCACTAGGCTTTGACTGCATGATGTTGACCACGGCCCCGATCACACCGAGACACGTCGCCTTGGCAAAGCGAGTCGGGCAAAGCGGCTGATGAGCCTGTGGAGCAACCAGATGATCACATGTAAATAACGGGGGGTATAAATGGAATGGAATCAGACATCGAGCTCTTGCTGTTGAATGAGGAGGAGAAAAATGATATAGTTCATCATCGCAAATATCAATGTTCATTCCCACGACCTATACCGGCATGAAAACAGGAAGGCGGCAGTCAAGTAGTAAAGCCCGCCTCCTGCTCGATTTGATAGGCTGCCAAGAGTGACGTTGATGAGTGGTGAGACTGCGCTGAAAAGTTGAGAATATTTTAACTTTAATGCCCGTCTGAAAACAGCTATAAAAACACGCAACGCTTGGTGCAAGAGAGGAGCGCCGTACCGTAGGAAAACGATGGATCAGCATTCAATCCTCTAAAAGCCCATCCGAACATGCCTCGCCACCAGTGGGAGATGTGGTTGTTTAACACAAAATACCAACGGCTGATGAAATGTTTTTGTCCATTACTTTTAGATATACTCATTTATCTTACGTATTTGTACAGAAAACCTCAGTAACATGTTTCAGTTCGAAAACAGCAGAGAAACTCACATTGTTGAACCGCTCAAAACTGCGAGACAGACGACTCCAAATCAGAAATCGTCCAACAGCCAAAGATTATTGACCGTTCTGACAAATGAAACCTTTAAGTATTCGTCCAATGACTATAACATGCTGCTCAGTTTAACACGGCCAGACGACAGAGGTGTAACACCGTTGTTACACGCTGTAGTATGTATTACTAGTGTTACCCAAAAGGTCTTCAAGCACTGCCTGTTACTTGAGTGAGGTCCACACCGTGCGTCTGATCTTAAAGAACGCTAACATAATTAGTGTGTGGGCCCCGAGGCGCCGTGCAGCCCAACCGACCCCTGAATGTTAAACAGACACGGCGATCGTGTTTGTAATGGACGCTGCGGCGCTCACACGCTCATTATGCAGCGCTGCCCGCTGTAGCGCACCACATCCAGCAGAGGTCAAGGGAAATATTATCAGGAGGTTTTTCGGGTCATGTTCAAATCGCTCAGCGTTTTGTTGTGAGGAAAAGGCGTGCCAATTCTGTTTTCGTTTTTTAAAGAGCAGATTTCCTTTCCCAATCACAACATATTGAAAAAAAAAAGTATTTAGTCTTGCAATTACTACAAACGAAAATGACCAGTTTTGATAAAAACACAACACATTGAATGGTGGTGACTACAAAACAGAAAAAGAAGAGACGCCATAAACCAGAGTTGGACAACAACATTATACAAATGTATAAATACAGAGAGTATAACTTAACTGTCAGATCTGTGAATATAGTTACACATGTCAAATTCCTTGCACGTGTACGTATATTTGTCCAGTAAAGCTGATTCTGACTTGAATTGGAAGTTCTTTTAAAGATCTTTTAAAAGTCCTCCATGAGGAATTCAGAGCGCATCGATCGCCTTCACCCGGCTCTCAACATGGTGATGGCTAGCAGCTAACGTTGCTAATGGTGCTAACTGTGCAAACAACAGCAACAGTGCTGACAGAGGTAACAGTGTTGACCTGGGGGATAATTTTCAGGAAATACATTTTACTACCGTTTTTACACATCAGTAATGTGTGTGTCTTTTTAAGTTATATATTAACATTATTAGAAGTGTATGATATTAAATCAATGGATTTTTGTTTGATTGAGGTGTGAAACTTTTTGATGGTCTCCTCAACTTCAATCAGCACATAAATACTCCGCTAAGTATTCAAACCTGTGCTGCCCAGAAACATAGATGAAGAACTCATCCATACCCTCCTTTCCTCTTTTCTTGACTACTGTAATTCATTATGTACTTGCCTTAAAGAAGCAGCAGTTGCAGCATCAGGACTCACAAACACTCAACATACAGGGAACACATCCCTACAGTCCTGGCCGAGTTACACTGGCTCCCCACTTGTTACCGAATCCACTTTGAGATTCTATTGGTCCTTTTTAAATCCCAACATGGGTTTGGCTCCGCTTTATATTTCAGAACGATTCACTCCTTATTCTGCTCCGAGAATCTGGTCACAGTTCCACAGTCCAGTCCTTAAAACAAAAGGGGAACCTTTTACTGTTTTAACTCCAACACTGAGACAGTGAAACCATTTTTAGCTTTTATATTAGAATTACATGATTTATAATATAAAATAATGCATTTTACTATTAGAATTTGTCTGCTATTTAATTTCTGTTCTTTTAAACTAAGGATCTAAATTATTTACACCACACTTGTACTTAACCTATTGTGTTGTGGATGCTATTTCTCCATATTAACTGGCTAATTATTTATTCTTAACTGTTACACTGGTAATGTTTTCCCCTTGTGTGTGAGTCATGCTGGCAGAACGTGCTCCTGGAGACACCTGCTGTAGTGTTCCGACAGAGGAGGTAACCAGCGCCGTGACAGGTGTGCATGTGTCCGTCCGTCTGTCTGTAACGCAATGTCTAAACTGTAACACAAGTAAAAGTACTCTGCAGACTGGCCCAATTCCGAATAATATTAGATTACTATATTATAATTATTGATGCTTTCATTTTAACTTTAACGTTGCACCTGGTGAAGGTGGAGCTCATTTTCATGATATCATAATTTAATAGTATATTTTATATTTGCAATCTGAATCTGTTCCATCAGAGATCTAGTCGAGAAAGCACAAGACCTGTCGGAGTCAAACAGCGGGCGCAGCGTTTAAAAGCAGCAGTGATGTGATGTTAACCAACAAGTCCAATTTCTCCTTCACTAATAAACGTGAGTTTCGTTGCTTTGTATTTACACACGTGTGAATGTCTTTAAACATTAGAAGGAGGAGGAGGAGGAGGAGGAGGAGGGAAAAAAGAAAGGGGAGATCACAGGAAGGAGAAGAAGAAAAAAAGAAAAGAAACTTTGATGTGTACATATGCAAATTAGTTTGGAAATGTCAAATTAGCATAGATTTGGGTTGACCCGAGCGGGCGGCCTCCCTCGCAGCTACAGGCAGCCGGGACGCCTGACAGCTCGGCCCGCGTCCAGACGGCCTGCTTTACATATTAGAGTGGCCTCCCATCACCGCGGGTTACCACCAGCATCCCGTCACCACGGAGACTGATGGAGACTGACAGGGCGGACGGACTGACTGACGGACAGAGAGGGTGGACGGATTGATGGATGGAGTACAGAAAGAGAGGGAGGGGGGGGGGGATTAGCTCTGGGCCTCGCTCGCCCAAAGAGGAGAATATGAAAAACACTCGATTATGTAAATGTGGTTGTTAATTTAATCAATTACTGGTGGACTGTTCATCAGAAACACAGCAGCTCCATGACCCCGAGCAGAGGAGGGAATTTCTTTGTTGTTCATCGCCATTTAACCTTTAAACAGATTATTTTGCACTTTTTAATTAAAATCTCTGACAAATATTACAGAAATAAAAAGAAAGACGCACACATAAAAGTCCTAAAACCTCGCTTTCTTTGCAGTAAAACAAATGAGAGAAAATAGTTTGAAGAAATGTAAAAGCATCAGAAAATGCAACTAATAAAGTACCTACTCATCTCTTATAGGATCACTTTATTCTTAAAAGCAGTGGGATTTTCTTTCCCTGCAATACGGAAATCAACTCGTTTCAAGAATTTTCAAGAAATGTATCTTACAAAAAAAGAAACATCTCGCTGTACTCGAATGACAAAAAAAATAAACCTCAAGTGAGATGATTTGCATTGAAAATGTGTTACTTTACTTTTATTTGTTTATTTTGCAGGGAAAATGTAAACCATTCAACAGTAAAACTGTAAGTGAGCAAGAGAGGCTTTCATCCGCTGTCCATGGCCAGATTTTTTGAAGGCAGCCTGAAATTACAAAATACCTCAGAGCATTAGCCTGTAAGGATTCATTAATGTTAATCTTCTGAGAATACTAATCTCTCTGCAAAAATACATTAATAGTTATTAATAGTTAAAAGGTACTGGAGTCATTCTTTAGTGTCTGACATTTCTTCACACTTGGAGAACAAGAAAGTATTTTCTGTAAAAACTGGAGCTTTTCTGCAGTTGCTCCTGTTGTCTGGAAGATATATATATATATATATATATATATATATATATATATATATATATATATATATATATATATATATATATGCTTATTTATTTTTCTTAAAGATATTTGATTCATGATCTTATAACTGCATTTCTTTTCCATTCCGATTCGTGGCATTTTTTGTGTGTGTTTTCTGTTTTATCAAACTCTTGTTTGTTAACACTAAAAATAAAATAAATATAAATTGTACCTTTTTATTCATCATGTATGATTGTGTGCTGAGATGATCGCATAGCCCCTGGCTGTGTTTGTTGTTAAATGTTCAGTAAAGTTTCAGAATTTTTTTTCTGAAAAATTAGGGCTACTGCAGGAGGTGTGTGTGTGTGTGTGTGTGTGTGTGTGTGTGTGTGTGTGTGTGTTGCCCTGCAGCATTATGAGCAGAGCTCCTCCTGCTGGTGAAGCCTCAGATGACAGCGAGGACACAGCAGGAAGAAAACCCACTAAACATGCCGTGTGATGCTGGAGCTCTCCTGTTTCATTTGTGAGTTAACTTTCATACACAAATGCGTCCCGCGGTGAGTGTTCACAGTCCGAGTCATTGCAGCGGCTCGTAACCAGCAGTTGATCCTGTTTCATGTGTTTTCTCGTGTTTCATTTAGGTCACTAATCAGCCCCCGGGGGGCTGGATCATCTGGACCCCACAGAAACCCGCTTCACTGATGTGGGATCAGTTTGGAGGAACGCTGAACAATTGCCATACGAGTGCAGAGGAGGCCATTGGACGCTGGTCTGAGATCAGCTCCGACAACAACATGTGACATGTTTGATGAGTCCGCGCTGCTGCAGGGCTGAAAACACACACACACACACACACACACACACACACACACACACACACACACACACACACACACACACACACACACACACACACACACACACACACACACACACACAGATCACAGATCTCCATTCATACAATTAAAATAATAATCCGCAGACTGAACGAGGGTGAACACTGGAGGTCCATTAGAGGTTTAATCGAAGAAAAGAAGAAAGTCAAGTGACCAGAGGCAGATTTTTATGTGGAAAATCTCACTTTATAGTTCAATTAAAAATTATTTAAAAACCCGGTTCAGAAAACAAAATCTCCACTGCAAAGACCAGATTTAGTGAAATACTCTAAAATGATGGGTGTGTTTCATTGGTTCTCCCTGCAATTAAAACCAGATGCATGTGTTTATGGTTTTCAGGAAGAAAAGACACAGGAACATAAATACTGTTTACAAACAGTCCAAGATGAATCTTAAAAATGTACGAATACAAACAGGGATGGTCTCGAGAAACGGTGAGGAAAGGTGGAAATAAATAATAAATACTTAAAAACTATCAATTGTTAAGCTTCGAGTTACTTTTGGAAAATTGGAAATCATTAAGTGATCTCAACGAAATTGAGAGCATTTCTATTGCCTCCACCCGGCTCTCAACATGGCGACGATTCTCAACATGGCTGAGCCGGTGGCTGGTGGCTAATGGTGGCAACATTGGCAACAGTGCTGATAGTGTTTCTCTTGAGGGGAACCGGAGGGTTGGTGCTTCGTGTCTGTGACGACCTTCGTACACCGTCTTCCTCAAACCGTAACCAAATGTCTTTAACTTTACGTCAGGATGTGAAGCTCCGCCCACCCATAGGAAGCTCCGCCCACCCATACCTCCTCCTTATGACTTCTGTGTGCTACTGGAACATCCCATGTGTACTTTACTCAGGTACTTTAATAACACTTTCTACTTCTACTCCAATGCATTTACCCGACGGCTTTAGTAAAAAAGAAAATGTAAATTAAACTACCAAAGCTGGAAAGTACAGCTGGAAAAATCTGTCTATTTTACAACTAGTCCGCTGATGTGTCGACGGCTATTTTGATCATGTAAAAACATGTCATGGTTCCAGCTTCACAAATGTGAAGATCTGCTGCTTTTCCTTTTAATAATGTTCACAATAGTAATGTATTAGTAATAATGTTGAGGTTTGGACTAAACAAACATTGTGAAGGTGTCACTTGGTAATTGATAAGGTCATTTCTGACTTTATATTATTTATAATAAAAAGCCATTTGACTAACTTTTTTTTTTTTGCAGCAGTTTTCATGAGTGCACTTTGTCCCTGTTAAACAAATTATAAAGTGAGATTGACACGTGTTTAATGAATACAGTGAGGTGCACTCCATGATGTCATGGTGACAGGTCACCAAAACTGTGAACGCATGAATGGGTTTCTCGCCAGTGACAGTGTTTACAGCTCCTGACTGGACCACATAAGAAGCTGTTTACTTTACTTTGTAATTGAATCACATAATACACGGCCAGAAGATGTGGACGCCCACAACATTTCAGCCGTATGAGGCGGTTGGGCAGTCAAGTTCTCCCACACCAAAGTGTGCTAAAAACCCTTCTTTATAGATCTGGGCCTGGTCCCCCACAAACAGATGACGGTGAAATGTATTTTGTAAACCCTCTTTAGATTAGAGCATCATAATTTAAGATGCTCATTTCAATTAATGATGGATTCCTATCAACACGATTAGGTTTTGTAAGAACCGGCGAGACAAACCAAAAACTGTATGTTTATATCTGTGTGATGTGAGGAACTCTAACTGCTTATGAAACCGTCAATTTAATACTGAAGCCTCTATATTAGCGGTTCCCAACCACCGGGCCCTCTTGACACATGTCAAGAGATCACGTGATACATTTCCCCAAAAATGAAACTTAAAAGTAGTTTCTACTCTGGTGGTGTTCTGGATTAAAATTAAGGCAGAATATCCTGAGATCGCCAAAAAAACACTGAAAACCCTGCTTCCATTTCCAATCCTATCTTTGTGAAGCGGGTTTTAAGCTACGGAGTAGACTGCACATAAAGAACACACATCAAGTGTCATTGTCTCCCATCACCCAGAGATGGTACCCGCTCGTTGCAGAGAAACAAGGTCAGGGCTCCCACTAACGGCGTAATGGTGAGTTGTATTTTTATGCACTTTATATTTGTTTTTATGCCAGTCGTATAATTTTATTACTTCATATTTATTGCGTCATATTTATTGCCTACACCGTGAAGACCGTTCTGTGAAAATATTGTCTTAGACAAAACTGGTACGTGGCGCAAAAAAGGTTGGGGACTGCTGCTGCTCTATATGACCTACATCAGTAAACGAGACCGTCAGCGAGAAGAGTTGCTATAACCACATAGTTCATCTTTCGTGAAATCAGATGAATCATGCAGGTTCACCAGAAGATCCTTTAGCTCAGACTCCAGCGGGGCCCTCCAGCAGCGACCAGAACACAGTGGACGGATCCAGATCCAGCTTTCGCTCCTGCCACCCTTGACTGCAGCGTCTCCTCCCTAACCCTTCAGGGTCTGAGGCCTTTTTCTTGATTTTACATAATTTCTTAAATTCACCTTTTAAAGGCACTGTGCAAAAAAAAAAGCAGAACAATCTCAGCTCTCTGTATAATGAGGCACCATTGTCCTAAGGCACAAGGGTAAAGAGATAATATGGCCCTAAAGCTGAAAAATTGAAGCTCGATATTTGAAATTCTTCATATCTCTTGTGAGAACATACCTTTACTCATGTGGACAAAGTGTTTTGGTGCTTGAAATTGGTTTAAAGGGCTTAGGTTCACAAAAGCAGTGAAATATATGAATACAATGGTAGATACATGTAAATAAATGTCTTGTATTATCGTTTTTTGTAGAAGTGCAAAAAAACAACTGCAAAGCCTTACAAGAGCATATAAGTGTCACGGCTTGGCCGTGACTCGTGTCCTTTTTTGTCTTTTCCTTGTGTCTCTGGTGTCCCCTGTTTGTCTCCTGTGTGTGTGTGTGTGTGTGGGGGGGCGTGACTTCCGGCAACTGGCAATCATCTCCACACCTGCACCTCATCTCCGGCACCTGTCTTCAATCAAATCATCAGATCCTCCCTGTTAACTCACTGCACACTGGAGGTCATTTTCAGTCGATTTTCTCGATTTGACATAATTTTCTTAGATTCACCTTTTAAGGCACTTGCATATAAGATATATACCCATGTTTTACATCATAAATTGCAGAACAATCTCAGCTATCTATATAATGAGGCACCATTGTCGTAAGGCAAAAGTGTAAAGAAAAAAACTTTATAATATGACACTAAAGCTGAAAAATGGAATCTCGATTTTTGGAAATTCTTCATATCGCTTGAAAAAACCTAACTTTACTCAGGTGGTGACTCTGTTTAGGTGATGGCAATTGATTTACCAAAGGTTTTAGGTTCACAAAAGCAGTGAAATATATGAATAAAATGTTAGATACATGTAAATAAATGTCTAAAACTAAAGTTTTTATTATCGTTTTTTGAGTAGAAATATGGTCTTTCACAGCTTTCACCAAAATGATAAAAATGGGACTGAGAAATGACTTCATAGTGCAGATAAAGCTTCAGGGAGTGTGTGCAAATGAAAAATGACCATCACAACAATTTTTTTTTTTTTTAAATAAAAATATGTATTATAAAAAAAAAAGAAAATATGTACAGAATATATATTCAGAAATATAAAACAGAACAAAGACTAGACCATTTACAATATACAAGTATATATGCTTCAATGGCATATCCTCATGCCATGGCATGCCAGTCATGGAAACAGTTTCTGTTCAGCTGCAGGCAGAGGGGAACGTTACACGCCTCGCACTTCCAAGCCGTGTCTTTGCTCACTTTCTTCATGCTGCAAAGCTCGCAAACCCTGCGACCCACCGTGGACTTAGTTGGAAGAACAGTTTGAAGAGTTCAACGGGTGTTGCTGTGGCACTGACATGTGGACCTGGTGTCCGGGCTGGAACTTGATGACAGGGGGAGCAGTGTCCGGGTCTTCATCCGTCCTCCAGGACAGCGTAGGTGCAGGTGGTGCACGTGCTGCTGTCTTTCTTGATCTGGCCTGAGGTGAAAGCAGTCGCCGGGCAGCACGCGCCCTGTTTGCTGGAGATGGTGTCTTTAGTCGTCGGTCAACGCGCTGCCTCTTTGCTGGCCAGGCTGGTCAGTTGAAAGAAAGATGACGTAACGATTGAGCAGAATGCTCCACATTGGATGTGCAAATATTATTCAGATCATGACTGTGGTAGTAATTTTAGCATAATGCTCCGCATTGGATGTATAAATATTAGTGGTAGTAACGTGAAGCAGAGTGTTGTACAAAGCAGACTGTGTGTAAACATTACTTAGATCATGACGTAGTAACGTGAACAGCAGTGTGCACCGCGTGGCTGGCTCTCGTGCTCTCGTGCACAGTGTACACATTACTAGTTTGTACACATTACTAGTTTGTACACATTACTAGTTTGCACCATGCAGCCTTACAGACACGTAACAAAGTTTAGTAACTACACTTACCCATCTTCCTCAGAAGAACTAAAGCCTTCGAGCTCTGACGACAACGCGTCGTCCTCCTCCTCGCTGGTCTCCAGAATCATGCGCTTTGCTTCCTCGGTGTTGAATCTCTTAGTATGAGAAACTGTAGTGTGTACGTGCTGTACAAGTGGGTAGTCCTTTTGAGATTTTCCTGAGTGTACATTGGTTGTTTAGTTCACGAAATGGCGACGGACATATGACTCAACTAATCACAGAGAAGGATTTTTTTTTTTTTTTTTCCAGCGTCAGATGACACACTGCTGCCCTTTCGCTTGCCTGATGATGTTAAAATTATGCTGGGCTCTGCCTGGGCAGGCACCCGGAAGCAGGAAGCCGTCTCTTTCCGCCAGACGTAAAATTATATTTTTGCGATGTATTATCGGGGTGCTGTGAATATTTTAGAAACTTAGAGAAAAGTTTCAAGTGTCACCACGCGAAACCGCGGGCTCCGTGGACGAAGGGTTAAAATACCCCGGCTTCCCTCTTTCCAGTTGCCAGATTATGACACCATCTCCAGTGGTACCTCGACTCTCGGCTTCTGCAGAATAGAATTATAGACGTACTTCACGTTGTGTTTTGATTTCTCACTAACCCCTGTGCCCAGGATTCCCGTACCTGCACTTCAGCTCAGCCGCCGCTGCTCACGCCACCTCACCGCTCCGCCTGCACTCTTCCCTACCATCGCCCCAGTGTTCTGTTAAATAAACCGGTAACACTTTATAATAAGTAGACACTTTTTAGCATTAGTAAAGCATGAATAAACAATGAATTCATCATTTATAAAGCATTATTCCAACATGAATACTCATTAGTAACTCATTCATAAATACAGTTATAAATGTTTAATTCTTGATTAATAAGCTATGGTTTCATACTTTATAAATGATGAATTCCCCATTTGTAAATGAAGTATTCATGATTTATAGATGATTAATAAGATAATTTGTAAAGTGTTAGTAAATGATAAAAAAATGCTGGCATTCATGATGAAATCAGGTAGTTACTACTCATTAGTTAAGTTTTAGTTAAGCATGTTCTGTAACAATCTAAAGTGTAGACTATTTATGCTTTACAAAGCATTAATAAATGTCATGATGAATTCAGTAGTTACTACTCATTAATTCAGTAGTTACTACTCGTTAGTTAAGTATTAGTTAAGCATGTTCTGTGACTTAATATAAAGTGTAGACTATTTATGCTTTACAAAGCATTAATACATGTCATGATGAATTCAGTAGTGTTCTGTAACTGAGACTTCTGCTAGCTTTGAGCCCCTGCAGTGGCTCAAAGCTAGCAGAAGTCTCAGTTACAGAACATACTTAACTAATACTTAATTAACCAGTAGTAACTACTGAATTAATAAATAGTAACTACTGAATTCATCATGACATTTATTAATGCTTTGTAAAGCATAAATAGTCTACACTTTATATTAAGTCACAGAACATGCTTAACTAATACTTAACTAACGAGTAGTAACTACTGAATTAATGAGTAGTAACTACTGAATTCATCATGACATTTATTAATGCTTTGTAAAGCATAATTAGTCTACACTTTAGATTGTTACAGAACATGCTTAACTAATACTTAACTAATGAGTAATAACTACTGAACTAATGAGTAGTAACTACCTGATTTCATCATGAATGCCAGCATTTTTTTAATCATTTACTAACACTTTACAAATTATCTTATTAATCATCTATAAGTCATGAATACTACATTTACAAATGGGGAATTCATCATTTATAAAGTATGAAACCATAACTTATTAATCAAGAATGAAACATTTATAACTGTTTATGAATGAGTTACTAATGAGTATTCATGTTGGAATAATGCTTTATAAATTATGAATTCATTGTTTATTCATGCTTTACTAATGCTAAAAAGTGTCTACTTATTATAAAGTGCTACCAATAAACCCTTTTCCTTCAAACAACCTTGCCTCCCCGTGTCTGCGCTTGGGTCCAGCCAAACCGAACCCTCACAATAAGTCCATTTTACATGTTTAGAACACAATTCAACCATAAATATTAACATAAACCATAAATATGACTCGAGAGGACTCGACAGTGACTCGAGAGAGCTCCCCAAGTTATGGAAATATCTATTTTCATATCCCTAGCTTGATGCCACACATGATTAGTGCACCTTTCTGGAATGCTCACGACCTACAGAATCCGCCAATTGCGCCAAAACCACTGTCAGATAAAGCCTCAGCAAAATATCAACCACATTCCAGCCAAAACACTGAAATATGACTTACTTATGATTAAACAATATTCTACACAGCCTTGCTTGGTATGTGTTGGTGCATCTGCTTGAGCAGAGCCCCTCTGTTGTGGAACCAGAAGTGTCCAAGGTCCAGGAAGAAAGTTAAGGCATTTTTGCTTTCAGAGACCCAAATCTACGGTACACGAAATGTGCACTTTTCGTTTTTCCTGTGTTCTATCATAAACTAGTAAACCTATATGAACCTCTTAACTAGTCTCACATGTGTTTTCTGTATATTATACCTTTTGAAATGATTCAAATAGCCCTTATGGTTGAGTAGATATTCTGTATTTAGTATGGGGATGCAAAACCATTCGGAATTTGAGAAAAATGGCTGGGACTTAAGCGGAGCCCATAAACTTTGGCTTTGTATCAACTAGAAAATATTCATCACATATGATAGCATCACACATTAGGCCTATCTATACTATAAAAGCAAAATATAGAATTAAAACGAGCAGGTAAAGAGCCTCAATAAATGACTGTACATCAAGTTCTGCACAGAAAAATTTATAAAACTAAAAGGTAAATAGTAAATCAATACTAAAGTGAACAGGTAACTTAACAAGTGAGTAGCCTACTTACTTCTCTTTTACATTGGCCAGTGGCATGGTAGCCTACTTCTTTCTCTCTTACATTGGCCAGTGGCATAGTAGGCCACATAGTTATGTATTACAGTGTTAAGTGTCTCATACAGATTCACACTGACATCTTTATGATATGATAATCCTTCCATTTTGGTTATTATACCCAACCAACGAGTTTAGTTGCCTTTTAAGAACAACTAACTTTTCAAATATTTCTGGTGTTAACTGCCTCCTGTGCGGATGGAATATTATTCCTGCAAACGAGAACAGTCTCTCAACCGGAGCTGAAGAGGGGAGGGTTGTGTTAAACCTAACAACAAAAAGGAGCTTGATAAGTGAACTGTTTTTTGATTCGTGGAGAAATTACGAATTTACAAATTACCTTAGATTTTTTTATCGGCCCTATCAAATACAAATTACAAAATACTCAAAGTACTTGAAATAAGTATTTCAAATACAAGTAATATAAATACTGCCCATCTCTGAGCGCATGGTCGTGTGTGGCATTGCGCAGAGTAAAACTGAACAGCTGATCTGAGCTGCCTTCTCTCTGTGGCAAGTGTTGTTGTGCAGTACACTGCAAGAAAACACAGTTTTTTAGGTGGGTAGTGTTGTCTATCTAAGGGAAAACCAGTGTCTTTTTGCAGGGTAGGTCCTTAGGGATTTCCTGAGTTTTCATTGGGTAGTTTCACACAAAATGACCTGAATCGACAAATCACTGTGGACACAAAGTCCACAGGCTGTGAGCTCCTGTGAGAGTCACTTAGAGCAAGGGGGCGGAAACTCCAGACTCTGGCGCATCTAACAACAGCGGATTCTTATTTCTGCGCAATTTTTTCGCGGAGCTATTCATATTTACAAAACATAAACATCGTCAAGCTCGCCCCCGCTCTTCAAGACCCGGAAGGGTTAAAGTGATTGGTTAGTGACTTAAAATGGGACAGTAAGAAATACAACTAAAGTTTCATACAGACACACAGTTGTCAGTTTCCATATTGTTCTCACACTTTTTATTTACGTTGTTTGCCACACGATTTTAAAGACAGAAATTAAAATAAGTTAGCACCATGATCATGACTTCGAGAGTAAGGTCTGCCCCCAACTGGATCAAAGTTGACATTCTTGCTAAACTTTGCTGTTTTTGATGCTAATTAGGTTTTTTGGCTAAAAATCCTATAAAACATTTGTAGCGTGACAACATTGTGATGTATGTTTTACAAGCTAACGTTGAGAAGCTCTGAATAAGAGCTGATTTTGGGAGACATGCGTAAAGCGTTGGTAGAAACGCTCGTAGAAAAAACATCTGTGGATTTCAATTGTATCTTCACTGGAAGTTTTTTTTAACACTCAAGTGTCTCCTGCGTTCCCACAGAGCCAGGTACCATGTTTGTGTGAGGATGTCAAACGTGTCGAGTGTGAGGCGAGCGGAGCTGACTGTTCTCACCTGAGGCCTCTCAGAGACCCGAAGCATCTATTATACATACATGAGGGAGGGGGAGGGAGGGGCTCCAGATGTTGCCAAGGAGCCTGGTTGCTGTTCTCAGTTGAATGGGCAACTCAGCTTAAATGGCCCTAAACACCTTTCATTTATTCATTCACCATTTTTAATTGATCTGCTGGTGAGGCGGATGGCATGCAAAAACCACTACACACACACACACACACACACTGGAACATATGGACATGATATGGACAAACGAACATGTGTCGTCGGTTTTTAATGCAAATTAACAGAATTATTTTGCAGATATTTTTTAAGTTTAAACTTTCTGTTTGCTCATATATTTGAAGGCAGCATATTCAATATCCCATGAAGTCATTATTTTAGGATAAAGCTGCACACATACAAGTTTGGACTATGTGGACCCTCATCATCAATTGGTTTTTAAATCAAAAGACAGGGTTATGGAGTAAAATATTTGGTATAAAACTGATATAACAATTTCCAAAGAGAGCAAGAACACTTCAGGATAACGGATGCACAACATTGACTTTACTTCCATGAGCTGATGTTTATATCTTACGAAAAGTTACTCCTAATCTTTAGTGTGTTTTTATACAAAAGTCCAGCAACACAAATCAATTTCCGATCGTCACATGCCTACGGCCTTAAACCAAACTTCTGTCGTCACAGAAAACAACTTGGTTATGTTTGGGCAACAAAACTACCTAGTTAGGTTTTTGAAGCGATTGTGAAATATTTGGTTAGATTTGGGTTAAAATAACTACCAAAGTACGGAAGTTACATGACAAATAAAACAACCATAACTTTTTGTTTCAGCTGCCATCCAGACAGCTAAAATCCATTTTGTTGGTGGTATTTTTTTCATTCTTTCTATCATTCACAAATGGAAACCAACTGGGAGAACGGGCTTGTGTGTGTGTGTGTGGATGCTAGACACACACAGCATCCCCTCTCTCCAGGCCGAGGGTCAGCCATCTTCCCAGCACCTCCCATTCACTCAAACCTGCTGGAGAACATCAACAGCGACTGGGAGCTGTCTGCAGTATAAAAAAGGAAAGACAGTGTGTTATCTGCTTTCATCTCGCATCACTGTCCTCCCAGAACAGACACATCACTCACTCACATTGTTCATGTCTGGCTGAGACAGCAAGAGTGTGACCCTTCAGCCGAGGCGTGACTCTGACCTCTGACAACAGACGCTCCGAGGACGGCAGGGGACACAATCTGATACCTCACTTTTTATCGAGGGATTTTAATGTGGCCAGTGACAGCTAATGACTTTCAGTAGAGAACAAAAATGTGAAAACTCACCTTTTAAAGTTGCTGGGGACAGTTGAGTTTGATGACGTACTCCCGACTCTCAACTTTGATCTAAATGAGACACAAACAGATGCATTCACTCACATGCGACATACAAAAGTGTAGCGAACATTTTAAGTGTGTGTTTAAGTAGGGTGACCAGATTTGAGTTTGTGAAAAAGAGGCCACTTCGTTCCGGGGGGGGGGGGGGGGGAAGAAGGAGAGAGAGAGAGAGAGAGAGGAGGAGGACACTTCGTCGCGTGGGGGGGGGGGGGGTAGCAGCAGTGTGTAGCATGCCGTGAATTTACATTTACGTTGAGATCGGTCGACCAATGACAGTTCTCTCTACAGTCAGAGCTTGCGCAAGAAGGTGGAACGTGAGGGAGATACCATTTCCAAAACTTGTAAGGGGTTAATAACTATTTTCCCGGACGTAGCAAAATCCCGGACGTACCATTTCCAAAACTTGTAAGGGAGTAATAACTATTTTCCCGGACGTAGCAAAATCCCGGACGTTTTTGGAATCCCTGCCGGACGCTTTTTTTAGGTCTCGAAAAGAGGACATGTCCGGGAAAAAGAGGACGTCTGGTCACCCTAGTTTAAGTGCAGAGCTGGAGTCAGGTCGTGGTTAGCATAGCTTAGCATTAAATACTGGAGACGGGGGGGGGGACAGCGAGCTCCGTAAAAACAGAGTTACGTGCTGGAATTGTTTCTTGATGCACCACAGTGTATCCATCCATCCGCTCAGTACTTCTCTCCAGTGCCACCGGTTGTACGGCGCAGGTTTGCAAGATTCGGTCGGAGAGCTCATGCTTTGGTCCGTGCACAGATACGATGGCAAAACCCAAATGTCTCTCTGGCTTCAGGGCTTGACTCTCGGGATCAGTTAGAATTAAAGTATCTTTAAAAGAAATGGCGGCTAGATACCCATAAGATGAGGTGGACACACTCATGTTCCCTTCAGGATGAATTGTAATGACGTTGGTATGCCTTTTTTTCATCCGGCGCCATCATCAGATTACCGTTTTTAATGTGTCCAAAACTTTAGTTCATGACCTCATTACGCAGAGCTAATGCCATTCACATCAGCCTCAGCTGAACATTGTGCTTACTGCTTAGCTAATGTTAGCATGCTATAGTGCTAAGCTAAGGCAGTGGACATACTCTAAGCAGCCTTACACAGCCGCTAACTTGGCTGAAGAGTCAACTGAGTTTATTGATCAACAGCAAAGTATATATCATACCACATATTTGTTTAAACCTCGGAAATACCCTTTAACCATCCTCCTGCTGTTTCGTGTAAACTGGCTAAGGCTTCCTTTCCTTCCCCTTCACTGCTCCCAGTGCCTCTGTCCATATGGCTCCTCTGCTGTGCGTTTTGTCAGCCCACCGCCTCTCCAGAGTGAGGAAAAACCAGCAAGAGGGAGCAAGCTGCAAAGTGGGTAAAACTCACAGCGTGTTAATGTTATCAATAAAAACTGTTAAGAAGGTTCTAGGTTTTCACTAGTGTCTCCCAGTGATGTTAGCTAACGTTAGTAGTTCTTGGGAAAAACAAATCATATATGATCGCACAAAATTAAAATTAATTAAAAAAGCAGCAACAAAACCTTTGACATAAACTACGAAAACAGGCAGGCTACAGGCAGACTCCCACATTTGATGTTAATGTAACATTATATCGTTGTAAAGTTTATGCTACTTTCCGTCCATGCTAATGTTATTTTTGCCTGTGGGTGTCTCATGTTTATTAGCCGTTTGTAGTAACGAGAAAATTAGCTCATCAGCTTTGAACCAACTGAACTTCTCGCTGCTCATCTCAAGCCTAACCCTGACCAGCGTATTTACATTCATCCTGAATAACAGCTCGTTATATGACATAATAAGATATGTAATATCTGATTTCAGATCAATGACCACTGATGCCAGTAAACAAACTGGTGCTGACTGGGCGAAATGGTTCAAATTAAACCTGGAGGTGTACTTAAGTCTGAAGATGTCGAGTCAAAGAAATCAATACCAGTTTGTCCAGCTGTATCAATGGTGTCACCACTTTATTATAATCAGAAAAATCTGACAAGTTGGATTGGAGCATCTGCTGTCCACAGCCAGGAGGTAGAAATGATGGCCAAGTGAATACAAACGCTTGGCCACCATCATCATCATCATTACTAATCCTTCAATAATTCATGCTCATAGTGCCACGGCCGAATCCTTCTCACAACACGAGATGTTCCGCTGCCAACAGATCCCAACGCTGCTCACTGCGAGTCCAGGCCTGATTGAGTTTTGGCTCTGGCTGCGTTTGGGAGAATCCTCTTTTGGGAACGCAGCCCAACATGCTTCTCGTCCCATCAATGGAAACATTTGGAAGCATGACCAAAGGCGTTGTCCCAGTCCAAGTCGCTCCCAGCGGGGGGGCCACGGGGGCCCCTCAGGAGCCCCTCAGGAGCCTCTGTAGCATCTCTGCTGCCCCGCTGCTACTGTGAGAACACAAACCACACAAGATGTCGGCGATGAGAGGGAAAAAGAAAGGACATACAGCAAGTACAAAAAAAGTATACCGAGGTGTATTTTTTTACTTTATCATTTTGTACTTATGGTGATACTGTTTATATGTTCAGCAGTACACTCACATTTTGTTAAACGGTGCTTCAATGGTTTAAGCTAAAAGAGGTTTACATATATGAAATGATACTTTTCATGTATTTTTGGTGACCAAAATAGTGTTTAGATTATTTACATGTTCAGAAGTTGCCTCTAATAATTCTAACTTTTAGTGGAGTTCTAATCAATGCAAAGATACATCATTTGTGTTTTCACCAACATTAAACAAATGTTTTAGTTGTGTCTTCTTTAATTTTCACTAGAGCTAGTCAGCTACAATTTTCTATCTGTCACAATCAATGGTGGATTGTAACAAAATACATTACTCAAGTACAAATTCAAGGTACTTTTGAGTGTTTTAATTTTTTGCTAATTTTAACTTTTTATTCCTCTACATCTTGCACTTTAACAGCTTTTCTTACTTTACAAATTGCAGTGTTTCCTCCCCCCTTCCTGTCCAGTTGATGTTGAATGTTTGTGAAGGATGAAGTGTTCTGTCCCCATTGGATTGCTCCCTCCAGGTGTGGACAGAATGCCTTCCCCAAGGTTTAAGGGTCTCAGGATCGCCTCTCTGCTGTTCGCAGATGATGTGGTCCTGTTGGCCTCCTCGGACCGTGACCTCCAGCATTCACTGGGGCGTTTTGCAGCCGAGAGTATGGAGGACTGAAAATGACTTAAGTATAAATAAATAAATGCAGGAATGTAGAAATAGATTTATTTAATGATGTCCTGTTTAGGTATAACTTATATTTATATATTCCTGTATTTATACATTTATTTATACATTTATTTAAGCATTTATTTATTTATTCCTGTATTTATTTATTTATTTATACATTTATTTAAGCATTTATTTATTTATTCCTGTATTTATTCCTGCATTTATTTATTTATAATTAAGTCATTTACGGTCCTCCATACAGGTGTGAAGCGGCAGGGATGAGAGTTAGCACCTCCAAATCTGAGGCCATGGTGCTCTGCCGGAAACCGGTGGATTGCTCCCTCAGGTGGGGACAGAATGCATACCCCAAGCGAAGGAGTTCAAGTATCTTGGGGTCTTGTTCACGAATGAGGGTAAGGTGGAGCGGGAGATTGGCAGGCGGATCGGTGCGGCTGCAACAGTAAAACAGGCGCTGCACCGGACAGTCTTGGTGAAGAGGAAGCTGAACCCGGAAGACGAAGCTCTCTATGGTCACGAACTCTGGGTTGTGACCGAAAGAACGTGGTCTTGTATACAAGCGGCCAAAAAGAGTTTCCTCCGTAGAGTGGCCGGACTCAGCCAACTCTGGCGAAAAAGCAGAAAAGCGAATATTCACAACGCCTTTTCGGCTATATACCGTGCATTGATTTAACATGTAATCTACTAACATGTAATCTAAAACGAGGCGTCCAGGAGGCACGTCCAAGGTTTTCCAGGCACGTCCGACTGTTAGGAGACCCCGGGGAAGAACCAGGACACGCTGGAGGGGTTATATCTCCCAGCTGGCCTGGAAACGCCTCGGGATCCCCAGAATGAGCTGGAAAATGTTGCAGGTGAGAGGGAAGCCTGGGTCAGCCTATAAGCGGCTGATAATGGATGGATGGATATCGCATTTCCTTTATGTGTTGAGAAAATCATCTTACTTCTTAAGCTAAATAAACTATTTATAAAGCCTTGGATCAGCTGGAAAATGCACCATATACAAACATATGAGGCTCTTATAGAATATAACGCCTTGATGTAGATTAAACATGCTAACAGTATATAAACAAGTTAAAAACATCTGCAGCATACAATTTACATATTATAGCAGCAGTAATATTAATCCAGAAACGGATATAATAGTAAAACACTAACATGAACATTTGCACAATGAAACTGATACTATTTATGCATTTTACTTAGGTTTTGAATGCAGGACTTTAAAGTATTTTCACAGTGTGGTATTAGTACTTTAACTGTATTTAACAGTGTGTGTGTGTTGTGTCACAGGAGGAGGAGGGATGGCTCTCAGCCCCTAATAGAGCTGACTGTGCTCGTTTGACAGCGCTCGTTAATTATCTCATTTAAACACTTATTACCCAGCAGCTGTCAACTTATATGAGCAACAGGGGGCAGAGAGAACAAAGACTGCCGCTCTGGATCTCTGAGAGCCACACAAGATCGCCTCGAAACCCAGAGGCTGTCAGACGAGTTCACATCAGAGCCAAAGCAACACTGTAGTTTGGGAGAGTATGTGGTAGAGACGACGAATTAACACAAATGTGAGGGTTCATTGATACAAGTTGGATACCATGAATGTGGCATGTGGCCCTAGGATTTTAGGAAACTTCAAGTTGGATCATTTTCACGAGACGAGTCCATTTAAATGTCATACCGGTGTGTTTACTGGTTTAAGAAGTATTCAGACTGTTTACTTAAGTAAAAGAAATAAACACATGTTGGCTATTATTGGTTAAATAATACCTACAAATTCCAGCAGACAGTGGCTATAGATAAATAATCTACAACTGTCATGTTGCTAATTGCGATTGGAGCGTTTATATCTTAACAGTCAGTTTGAGTTCATGACAGACTTGGGGAAATGCTTAGAACTCCAAATTTACAAAATCCATTTCAAAAAAAATATTTGTTAACTAAAACAGGAACTAAACTAGACAAAAACTATAATAATGATGACTCAATCCAAATCTGGAAGTGTGTGACATCACATTTTCCCAACAAAACAGATCCGACTGGCAACAAATAGTTCTTGCATCAAATGTTGTGTTCATGTCGAACCTCGACACTTATAGTAAAAATATATTTCAGTCTTTGAAAGGAGAATGCCTCCTGTATTGGTATTGTATGTAGATTGTGTGCTGCAGAATATTAGCATATTAACATAATTGGTAGGGTGGAGCACTGGGGTGGACAGAATGCGACTGGTCTGCTGTTACTGTAGTTCAGAATCAAACTCAGAAAGATGTTTATTGCCAAGTAGGCTTTCACATGCAAGGAATTTGTTTTGTTGTTAATGTTTCATCTTCATTTTATGTAAAAATTATATACAAATTATAGCTGCAAGCAGAGATGAATGGGCACTCGCACCTTCCCATAAGCCAGGGGTACTGGCGGCACATCGATCAACACTGCAAGGAACACTGAAACAGGAACTCTGCCGAGTGCAATGATGCATCCCACAAGTGTCTACAACAAACGGTTCATGACTTATGATAGGGGTGGGGCTTGAGTGTAGGGCAGGACTACAAGTCTGGGTTGCATGCAAAAACCTTCAATTCATTTCTGCCCCAGTTCCTTGGTAGAACAAATCAGGCATGAACTGAAGGACACCGAGGCGAGGCTCACCCAAAGTGAATGTGACCACAGTAAGATTGATCTAATATACTTGGTGATGCAGATTCATAATTTAAAAAAAGAGTAACTAAATGAACTAACACAAAACCATGCAAAACAAAACCAAGCACCACCATGCAAAACTAAGCAAAACAAAACCATAAATACAACTAAATTAGTAGCTTAAACAAAACAGCAGTGGCAGTCAACGTCTCTAGCCTGCTCACTGCACAACCCCCATCCAGAAAGCTCGACGGGGAAGTGAGAATCTCTGGAGCTGGACCTAGAGTAATCAGTGTTTCCCCCACCGTTAGAATAGGGGGGCGGGGCGCCCCCCCTGAAAAAAACCTCCGCCCCCCTGTAATTTTCTCGACAGCGCCAGATCACAAGTCGTCATTTAAGTTTCTCTTTCCTATAGAACCGGTCTACACCTTGTTCTGTTATTAAACTAAACGGACGTATTTTATTGATCTTATCCACACACAGCTTGTCATTTCGGTCTCTACATGGTCGCGTTAACACTTCTCCTTTGCTCTGCGTCGCGCACAGCGGAGTTCCGCCCTGATTCGCGCAGACACGTGCGCGCTGACCACACAGCAGCGGACAGAGAGCGTCGAAAAATATGTCGCGTGAAAAGCAGACCTATATATGCGTTTTAAACGCTCCCAGGGTGAAGACGGCAACAGCAGCTCTCATGTGAGGAGCACCGGAGCAACTCTCTTTCACCCGGAGCAGCTCTCGCGCTCCAGGTGAAAGAGACAAAGTGCTCGTGTCTTGTACCAACAATGAGCTGCTGGCTTCACATATTACAAAAGTACAAAGTACACGGACATAAAACTAAGTCATTAATAAATACATGGAGAAAAGCCGTTTATAAAAGATGTGTAGAGGCTCACTGCTCCACTAATACTGATGCAACCTGATGCTCACATCTCTGCACTCATTCTGTTTTGTTTGGCAAAAAAAAAATAGCTTATTGTTTTCCACAATGAGCTATTTAGTAGTAACTAAATATTAGTTATTTTTTTGCACAGATATAACTTTATTTTCATTGTTCTAAGTGATTGCAATTTAAAAATAAAAAAATGTCTGATGGAGCAATCTGATTTACTTGAAAGTGATTGCAATTTTCTTTATTCTGTTATTTCTAAAAGCACAGATGGAGTCACAAAATGAAGTTATTTACAGAAAAAGTTTGAGAACCACTACTTTAAGTGTTTGTGTTGGTGTCGTCGCCGCCGCCGCCGTGCCGCCCCCGCCGCCGTGCCGCCCCCCCTGAAGCTGTAAACCTAGGGGAAACACTGGTAATATAAGAAAAAAGAATGAAACCCACGGCAAATGTGCCTCAATTTAAAGGTAAAGTCCACACCTACTGTAGCCTGGGGTCGGAGAGAGAGAAGGACGCAGCTCATGATGTGGCTTATATGTGGTGGCCCAAACAAATTGGGAACCAGGAAGTAGGAGGGACTAAGGCCTACCCAGCCCTACAGTAGCCAGGAGGAACATACATATTTACTCGATCAGCTCAGAGAACAGAAGGAGGACCACAAGATGGATCTTATGCAGAGGAAGATAGTTTTCTCAAAGCCCAGCTAGGAAAGATCTTCCAGATTTCGTGGGAAGCTCAGAAAGATCCTGAGCAGTAGACCTCCAACACCAAGGACCTGCAAAAATAAAGTGGAGGTAATCAAGTTAGAGGTCCTAGCTGAGAAGGACTCCTGTGCAGTGGTCACATGGAACCTGGAGACCACCATTCATTACCTGAGGGATAAGCTGAAAGACACAGCAGAGTTTAGAGGAGCACTCATTAGATTGAGAGGGTTCAAATCCAGAAGCTGCAGAATCAACTAAGGAGGAACAGACCAGGAAGGTCCCAGTCGCAGCAGCCTTGGAAAAGACAAAATACCTGCTGGAAAAAAAGCATTTCCACTCACACAGCCACCGTCTCTACCGAGGTTTCTCCACATGTCCATCAGGTTGTTCGAAAGGTTCATGGGGAGTTTTTTCCTTGTTGTCTTAGAGAGATTCAGCTAACGGCGGTAATTAGATAAGATAAGATAAGATAATCCTTTATTAGTCCCGCAGTGGGGAAATTACAGGATTACAGCAGCCTTGCTCACAAGTGTTTGTCCTGATGATATTAGCTACTATTAATCTATGCTAATCAGTCCTGTTGCCAGGCGGGGACGCCCCCCTTCCATGCCAGGCAGGGACGCCCCCCTTCCATCCTCAATACAATTAGAAATGGACAGCGAAGTGAGGCACACCCAAAGTAAATCTGAGATGAAGAGTCCTAGAAATCCAAAAGGACTCACTGGCCGAGAACAGGAGGAGGATAACTGTTGGAGCAACAAGACCGATCCGATGCAGAGGGAGATATGTGGCCTGAAAGCCCAGCTGGACGAGGCTCAGGCTACACATGGCATGGATACAGAGTATCTGAAATACCAGCTGGGGAGGACTGCCCGATGCTGAGAAAAGTTTAGAAAGATCTCGATCAGCCGATCAACACCAAGTATCTGCAAATCCAATTGGAGCAGATGAAGGGAGAGAAAGAAGCCTTAGCAAAGTAAAGTGGAGGCAATGAAGTTAGAGATCCGAGCTGAGAAGGACTCCTGTGCAGTGGTCACATCCAACCTGGACACCACCATTCCTTATCTGAGAGAGCAGCTGAAAAACACAGCAGAGTTTAGGATCAGGGAGAGAACTGTGTGTATGTTCCCCTTAACCCTTTGGAGTCGGGGGTTATTTTCTTGATTTTACATAATTTCTTAAATTCACTTTTTAAAGTCACTTGCATATCATAGATACCCATGTGTTTTACATCTAAAATTGCAGAACAATCTCAGCTCTCTATATAATGAGGCACCATTGTCATAAGGCAAAAGTGTAAAGAGAAATATTACTCTAAAGCTGAAAAATGTAATCTAGATTTTGGAAATTCTTCATATCTCTTGTGAAGCAGTAGTGTGTAGCATGCCGTCAACTTACATTTACGTTGAGATCGGTCGACCAATGACAGTTCTCTCTACAGTCAGAGCTTGCGCAAGAAGGTGGAACGTGAGGGAGATACCATTTCCAAAACTTGTAAGGGGGTAATAACTATTTTCCCGGACGTACCATTTCCAAAACTTGTAAGGGGGTAATAACTATTTTCCCCGAGGTAGCAAAATCCCGGACGTTTTTGGAATCCCTGCCGGACGCTTTTTTTAGGTCTCGAAAAGAGGACATGTCCGGGAAAAAGAGGACGTCTGGTCACCCTAACTATGCATACTACGTTCACTGAACGAAAGTTAACGGGGATCATGACAATATTTGAATACCCACCGTTCAGTTTTTTATCCACCCTGTAGCCATATATAACCCCGTTAGCTACCGCTAGCTCGCTCGCTCCGTGTTAGGAGCTTCCATGAGGTAAATAATACGGAAGTAACGATTAACAGAGATATAACACTACTAAGCGTACTACGTTCACTGAACGAAAGTTAACGGGATCGTGACAATATTTGAACACCCACCATTCAGTCTTATAGTCAGCCTGTAGACATATATAACCCCGTTAGCTACCGTTAGCTTCGTGTTAGCAGCAGCTCTATCTGGCTACAGGTCCCATTACTAACGTAAATATGCTATTGCAAAGTTCAGTAAATACACTTACCCATCTTCCAATGGATCCCTTTGCTTGGCGTTGTCCTGTTTATCTCGGGATCGACTCTTTCAGGCTCTATTTATGGTTGAAGCTGCGCCGTTCTCCAGTATAGCTTTGCTCGGGTTGCCTGCTCTCTCTTTTTCTCTCTCTCCCAGTGAAGCTGTGTACGCATCATATGACACCTCTGGGTGTGTAAAATGCTCTAGCTTGCTGTGTGAATCTCATATGATCTTGCGGACACAAGGCAGATGAAGCGGAAGTTTAACTAAATCTTGGAGACGTTGAACCATATTTCTAGGCAGAATTATCGCGATGGAGTGAATATTTTCAAAACGCCAGTATCGTATAGCGCGGATCCGCGCTCGAAAATCTCGAAGGGTTAAAGTCATCTCTTAGTTACCAGGATATGTGAGGTTCTGTCTGTGCTGCTCGGGCGATGTTTCTGTCACAGAGATGGGAAACAAACTGAACTGTTTAGAAGAGGACAAACTCAGGCTAATGACGGTAATTAAAAGCACTTATTAATGAGTGTGTGTTCTCGAGCGACACAGCGGAAAGTCCCTGATGATATTAGCTACTATTAATCTACGCTAATCAGTCCTGTCGCCCAGCCCCCCCCCCCCCCCCCCCCTCCCACCACCGTCCCCTGAACGGGGCCCCTCTGTCACAGCAGTTAGCATGGGGTGCTAATCACGGAGGACCTCCATATTGTAGTTCCCAGCGAGCAGGTGGTGCTAGTCACAGGCGATGAATGATGACTCCCGCATGCTCGGTCGGCCCTGTGGGCCGTATTTCACCGAGCACCGCCGCCTTTAAGTGCTCAAATATGGCCCGATTTACATGCGGTTTTACATTTTTGAAAAACATTTGACCCGAAGCCACGGAGGATGGTGACTCTCAGAAACCTGCGGGCAGAAACTCAGAAACAAGCACCCGTGGCTCCGTTCCAGATTCAATTTAAATATTTTAGGGCAGGTCCACACATCAGCCCGCAGCCAGGAATTGTTTAACATTCACACTTGACATATTTTCGTTTTTTCTTCTAGTGATGTGATGCTCTGCAAGAGGCAGCGTCGCAATTTAATGCGGTAAGGTTAATCAAAAGACGGTTCATCTGAATTAGAATGACGAAAATATAACAGGATTATGAAAATATGTTCACATAAATCATTCATCCCGTTTGATTATGCTCCTTTTAAACAACAACACTATTATCTTTGGCCTGCTGCTTAATTTAAAGGAACAAAAGCATACTGAGCGCTCAAAGAAGTAACTGAAGGAATGCTTGTTCATTTGGGGAAACAAATTAATGATTTAATTGAACAGACCATTGTTTTACCTTTCCAGACACCCACTTCGCTTTGTGTATTAAGAACATAGCCTTATAGCTTAATTTCATGTTCAAACGGGGGTAAAAACAAACCTGGCTGATGTCAGACCAGTTACAGGATCAGATTTCAGTACTGGAGCCAGAGGAGGAGCGCAGCCAGGCCGTAATGAAGACCCCTCTCAGCCAACTCCTGATCAACATCCATCGTCCCCCTCTCCACCCTCTGACCTGAGGGAACGAGGACCCGGCCAGGAGTCCCGGGTAGAGCCAAGCTCTGTTTTCAGGCCACTGACCCTCATCCTCCCTCTTCCCTTTGAGCTGCAGCCACCTCCTTATTATCGCCGCTGTAGCTGAAGGTGTTTCCGTGTTGGGGGCTTTATAACGCTGGAGAGGTGACAAGCTCGTGAGCAGCAGGAGAGGAGAGATAAAGATGAGGAGCTACAATGGGCCTTGTTAGAGGGGTTGGACGTGTCCCCAGCTATTATTAGGCCCTTCCTTCCTCTGGGTGTTTGGGTGTAAAAAAAAAGAAGCTGTTTTGTTGGAGCAGTGGTGGTATCGGGGCGGCATAATGCGCTCTCTCTTGGGGGGGGCGGCTGCCAGACTGCCCGGCTTGTCTGTTAATCTGCGCTCACTGGGAACGGAGGAAGGCTGACGGACACGATGCCAAGAGCGGGCCAGCGGGCTGCAGATGGCTACACGTCACTGCATGGTCCTCCTGCAACACTCTTCCTTTTAATCGCTTTCCTTCTGAAGTAAAAGCTTTGCTCTAGTTTCTAAATTATTGGTTTGCTGTAGGAATTTGTGTGCTTTCGCTGTAAATTCTGTTTGATTTTCAAACATTAGCAAAATCTTTATATTTGGCTCAGATTGGCCTGTTGGAGACATTTGTGAACAGAATCCTTTTGTGATGTCGGACAAATTCAGAACAGAGGACAGAGGAGGTTTTCAGATGTAACCGTCACAAATTGTTCACGGATAATAGCACTATAAACATGTCCACCAATTTGTTTTTAAATGCTCAAGTACACCCTCCTTGCAACTGTGCAGCCTTAGCATTTTTACTCTTTAAGTATTAAATATGTATTTTCACATATTGAGCACACTAAATGTATTTATTTTTAGGGCCAGTAAAGGCCCTTTTGAAACTGAGGAAGCAGGAGGTCTTAATTAATATTTGAGTAAAGACATTTTTTTTACGTCTTCTCCCTTTTTATAGAATGAATTAAGTTGTTCCCTGGAACAACTTAATCTCTGAAGGTCAAGGCTACTTTAAATATGACTATCAGGCTTCGGAACACAGCACACATCTGCATTTGAGAGAAAGGGCTTATATCTCATTACAGAAATAAAATGAGCAACGGGAGTGGATTCAGACTTGAAAAGTCTCTGTGCTGTCTGAACCCAGGAGATGGCGGCTGAGGTTGGAATCGCAGCAGCAGCAGCAGAAGTGGCATGTTGGAGCCTGGAGTCGGACATCTGCTGGGGGGGTTGGTCAACATATGTTTCCACCGCGCTGTCTTCCCACAAAGACGGCAATCTCATGTCCCTCCAATTAAATAAAACCTTGAAAATAATGCATGGTAGAAAAACTAAAACCACAACATACAGAGTGTTGATGTGTAGGTGTTTAGAGTTTGGATGTGCCGCTGAGAGGAGGAGGAGGAGGAGGAGGAGGAGGTGGTTTGGCTCCAGCTCCGAGGTCACCCTGCCGTCCTGTTTCCACTGAGTTTATATTTATAACTCTAACAGACTCTCCATCAGAACTCTCCAGCTGCGGAAGAATCCAGATTCACTGCAACATAACATATCATCCTTCGAGGTTACAAGACAAATGAAAGCATTTTCCTTTGTGACAAACAGCTTCAGTTTCTAAACTTTGTTGGCCAATCAGCCGAGTAAACAATGTTTCTACTAAATACGTGAATACGTGATTTTTTTACACATATACTATCTATATAATATACTATTTCCGCCATGTAAGAATTTAGTTGAGATTCATTAAAACACAAGAAATCGGAGCGTTTATCCATCTCCTCTTTCAAAAGAGTAGAAGGTTGTTTCCCAATGAGGACTGTTTAACGGTGACATTCACCCAGGAGTCTCCTGGTGAAAGTCATCGGTGAAAGCCCTGTGTTTGTTTGAGCTAACCATCCAACCCAACGTCTTCCCTACATCGACATTGGCGCTCTTTATACTCATAGTATATAGTCACCTGACTTCCTTCCGTCAGTATTTAACCTCCCTAATGATGTATAATTATTATTATTATTATTATTATTATTATAATGTCTGATTGCGACAAAATCCATGCAGTAACATCTGGTGGGAAGACTGGAACCAGAAGAGTGGAGGCTGCTAGAGCGGGACATTTTGGGCATGTAGTGTATGCATCGCCATCAAAATTAAAATATGTATTCATTTTACAGTTTCACTGCTCTGCAAAGCAGCACGAAGCTGGTAATGCGTTCAGATGTTGATGTCTCTCCACAGTGTTCCTCCACATGAGCAGCGGGCTGCTCGGGCACTCCGGCGTTAAAGTGGTTAGCGCGGCGATGTGATTCCCAGTGGCAGGAGGCTCAAGCTCACTGAGCCTCGCTGTGGGCCGATCACATTAATTATGCTAAACAGCAGTTAAAGCAGGAGGGGAGGGGAGGGCTGCGAGCTGCATTGTTTCCCTGAGAAATAAACGGACGGGCCTGGTGGCGTTCACGGATCACAGCCTGCAGTCAGCCGTGATGACCGCACGAGACGGTCAGAGCTCAGGTCGAGTTTTTTTTTTTTAAACAGGGTTGGAGGGCAGAGACATTATCATGAATCATGGCCTCTCGTGGAGTGGAAGGGAAGTGTTGTGGCACGTTCCAGCTTGTTACATGAAAACGAAAAAAACATGGATAACAATGTGTTTCTGTTGGATTCATAAGCTGCTGGAGGTGAGACAGGAAGATACAAGCAGAAACTACTGCTGGAGGAGGGCGGCAGACAGATTTACAGAGAATGTATGCTCTTGCTAAACAAGACGTAAAGACAGTAAGGGGAACATTTAGATACAGTTTTCCCCACGACACACAAAAATATATTGAGCACAAAATCCGGAAAAAATTATAGAAAACAAGATAAAGTGCTGTAAGAAGTAAAAAGACGCCAAAACTCAATGAGTTGTGCAAATACTGGACGCGTTTCATACAGAAGATTAGAGGTTGCCTTTTGTCAGAATCCAACCGTTACAGTTTGCATTTTTAACTGCCACCACTCTCTTTTCCAAACCCTAAAAGTAAACCAGGGTTTTGGTCAATATCACATTGTGTTGAAAAATAAAAGCACTGTTTGTTGTCATTGATGTTACAAATACAGTCTGTTAAACTAACTAATATTGCACTCGGCTGTAACCCAGGTACTATTCCACAAGAATCTGTGAACGCTGTGCCACTTTTAGTAGTCTCATTCAGCCACTTAGTAACCACTTTTTTTTAATTCTTCAAAATTCACGAGGAGAAACTTATTTCGTAGAACAATCTGTAAAAACCTTTTGAGCTTGTGTTAAGACTTTATTTCAGTAATGTAATCTCACAGAAATACATTAAATAACCATAACCTAATAGTGGCACGTAATTTGTTAAAATTACATAGCTCTATGGAAACAATTTAACGTTAGGTTTAGGCAACAAAATTAATGTTAGGGTTTAGGCAACAAAAAACAACAACTTTGGGACACGAACATCGGTCTCATGGTTGAAAGTCCCGCGTTTGAATGACCCATTCACCACCAGCATTTTTACACATGGTCATTTTCCGTATTTCTGTGAGACCAAGGCATCTCACCAAAAACCCATAAAAAAACACGGAGGTACGGAACCGGAAGAGCAAAAAGGCCAACTCATCTTCGGGTTTTAGGACGCTTTCCTGCAGCAGTTTATTCTCAGTGAAATGCACTTAAAGTAGAAAAGTACTCATTACACGGGAAAATGTGTTTAGTCAGTGTTATAATTTTATATATTATTCAATTATAATTATTTACAAGCCTCTAATTACCATTGAAATAATGTAGCCGACTGAGGCAGAGCAAATTGTACTAATGTTAGTTACCGCCAGGTGGTTTAATTCACTCTATAACAATACATTGTATTTTACAGGCTCATTACAGGTTTTTAAAACTCAGTAAAGTGCAGTAAACAGTACAGTAATTCCCTCTGAAGTACAAGTACCTTAGAATTGTACTTCAATTGACTTACTTCTTTTATATCTCTGGTTAAGGTGTGAGCATATATGATTCATGTCATCATCCTATAGAAATCCCATGTGCTGACCTGAAATTCAGAGAGAGAGCGACAGAGATCAGCTTCAATCCCCACATTGTCCGTTGTGTCCCTCTCCTCCCTCCCTTCCTCCCTCCTGTACTCCCCCTCTCCTCCTTTTTTCCTCCCAGCGTCTCATTTTTCTTTCAGCACTTTATCTGGTTGGCACGGCCCTCAACCTCATGTTGGGATCTCCTATAGTGACCATTTTCAATTAATGTCCTCATTCATCGACAGGGAGCAGTCTAATTCTGGAAGGACCAGCTTCTGAGCGGGAAGCGAGCTCATGGCCTCATTCTGCTGCATTTCTTATTTTTTTATTTCTTCAAACAGTGAAAACTCTGGTGCACACTTCTCTGCAGTAAGTTCTGGGAGATAGAAAGAAGACATCCAGATAATTCTTATTTCCAGCATTCCCATAACAAATTGTATTACTGCCTGGATGATTGAAATGTCTTTTTTTGGTCCGCAATGCTAACCAGGATACGTAATGTACTCAGCAGAGTTTTTACTTGTAGTTCCGTTAGCTGTTCGCCAAACACACCATCCAAAACAATACAAATGAGTATTTCTTGACACTAAGTAGTAGCTGGGGTTTGAGATGTGTGGGAAACCGGTAAAGAAGAAAGAGCATTGCGTTTTGGCTGAAGGTAAGTTCCTGGCAAACCTGAAAGGCAATAATGGAAGTTGAATGTAGCTAGATATTAAAATAGTTTAAACATATTTACAAATATTTATATATGAAAATAATGCTAAAATCAAATATAACTAATTTACACACACTAAACACTCAAATAGCTCTGTCAATGAGCACCAGAGGTCGACAAGTTGGTTAACAAGTTGTTTTATTAACCGGCTTTCCCCCACAGCCTGGTGTGTGTTCCGATTAAAAACGGTGATTGGCACGTAATTTGACTCTTACACTGAACAAAATGGACCGATCATGTGCTGCCTTTCCACCAACGAAGAATAAAAAAGAAAATAAGCAACACGGTTGCTGCAGGGGTGGCTGTGGCTCAGAAGATAAAGCGGGTTCTTCCTTTAATCACAGGGTTGGCAGATCAATCACTTATTTATTATGAGAAAAAAACTACAGAATAATAAATGTCTAATTTGTGTTCTACCAGCAGTGTAAAACAGACTTAAGCAGATCAAGACCAGTCATAAAAACCTAAGTGCTAACGTTATGGTATGGTTTGAAGGAATCCAACCGCATATGTAAGTATAATTATACTGATCAATAAAATAGTAATTAACTATTGCTGCCTGCTACCTGCGATTTTGTAGAAGACCACATTTACTGTGGGCTAATAGCCAGGGAACACTACAAACTAAGTAGTGCAGTGTTTGAACCACACTGGCACTAGTAATATCTGGACACATTGCTAACAGTGTGCACCTAACAGTTTCCTGGTGAAACTTTACGTTCCCTGTATTATACTGCGAGGAAATGGAAAGTTATGTTAGTCCTACTACTAGGTATATGATATGGTCAACGTTCATAGGTATTGCTTCACAGTTTGCAAATTTGTATGATAATGCTATAACATATTGTCTCTCCACTCTACCATGCTGACCAAATAACTTCATCACTGTAGACGTACTTCACAAAGTCAAACTAGATTTGTGTGGTGATGATGGCTGGCTATCCTTCATTAAATATAATGAAATGGAATTGGAGCAAAAACAGGCGCTTACTGGAGGATAGAGGACTGAGCTGATTTAATCATGTGATGGCAGAAAGGTTGCAGAAAACGTAACACGGATTTGGGTAAAAAGCAGGAAGTTTCAAACCTGAGTTTATTTTACACAATTCACAAGATTTCCTATCGCGACAGGCAGCCGATCATATATCAAAGAAGATTCGGCAGTATTGTGGTCAAGATGGACAGGCTAATTCGGGTGGTGGAGTGCAAGCCGGCGGCTTCCACCAAATCAACAGATGAAAGCCACCTGGCCAGGGCCGGCGGTTCAAGGCCGCCCCGGGAGGAACATTTCAAAAGGTAGGAGGAATAAAAGTGAGCTTTCAGGAAGCCCACTCAGGGGAAAGCAGGTATTTTGTGAACTTCAGTTCCAGTCTCTAATCTGCAGTCACAACAAAGGGGGCATTATACGAAGAAGGGGAAATCTTAGATCCAGCTTTCACCCAAGCCCCCAAACCCCCTCCCACCATTTCAAATGATTGGCCCTCCTCATTACAGGAGATAGAAAGTGGCCAGCATCCCTGCCTTCAGCACTCGATACAGCTGACAGTAAATAAGATCCACAGACGAAGTTTAAAGGTTTCCCTGGAGAAAAGTGTTTCATGCAAATGCACCATTGCGGTCTGCGCGACACCATTTAAGTCATGGAAACACACACGTATAAAGAGATGCAGATGCTTTTCCACGATTTAAAAATGGTTGGCATTGACCCCAATAACATGTGTTTAATGGCAGCCATTCAGTGATTCTCTCTGAGGAGCTACAGTATAAATATCCTTAACGTTGGAATATTGCTGGTTGACTAAAGAAAGCTAGCAAAAATATTTCCGCATTCATTTGATGAGAACATTAGAACGGCAATTGTTTTCCTATTTTCATACACGTGTTACAGTCTCATACTCATTGCCACCCTCACTGTCATGTTAGTGGATAGCATCAGAGAGATAGGTAGGTGTGTAAATGTATAACCAGTCTCACAATGATTCTTCAAATAGTCACAAAATGCAATCTATTGGCTTTGGGAGCAAGGAACATGAATTGTCTGTTTTTTGTGACTTCTTTTTCGAGACATTACGTTACTTAGCGCAAGTTAGGCTTAGGCGACAAAAACACTTTAGGTGTACTATGTACAGTTGAGTAACAAACACATTTTGGTATAGCTAACACCACGGTTTAGGAAAACCTTTACAAAGGTTTCGGCACCATAACTACATTAAACACTTTGGGACATGCGGTATCGAACACGTCACATGGATGCAGCCCTCTACCTCCTCTACCTCCCACCATAAGTGGTCTTTGCCATGATTTAGTCACATTTTTGTATTTACTTTGTGGTCGGTAGGTTGCTAACGTTATATTTCACAATACCGCCGAAGATTGTTGACTGAGGTTTTTTAAATACTTGCACGTTTTTGAACATAGATGAATATACATTACATTAAAACATATTGTATACAATGTTATAACATATATGTTTTATATTTACCTCCTGCTTTACAAACTGTTTACAAATGTAACTTTTTTGCAGTGCAACAGGATTGTTTTCAGATGGAAGTCTGACAGATTATTTTGTATTTAATTGCTGATAAAATATTATTTAAGGATGCACAATATGGATTTTCTTTCCGCCTATATGATAGCTTTTAACATTTTAGTATTTTTAAATAAGTTGATACAACCTGTAGTGATGCACAACTATGTATGTATGTAGTGAGCAAAGAAATGAAGAACAGTTCTGACTCAAATGTTAGTGTTCTAGTAAAGTTCATCAAGAGGCTGGCGGGCGCCATTGTTTTCCCCTAAAAGCGTAACGTCAAGTGAAAACTATGAATAGCTGTGTTGTGTTGGAGGAGCTTCTCTGCTGTAAATATTAATGTAACACCTGATCTTACAAATGACCACAACCTCCAAACAACATTACGTGGTGGTGGCACGTAATGTGTTTAAGTGTGAGCACCGCAGAAACATTAACGTTAGTTTTAAGGAACTAAACGAAAGGCAGGTTTGGGCAACACATTATTTGGGCCGTGCTGTGGTTACAAATCATTTTGGAAATATAAAATACAGAGACAAAACTTTGAATGTCAGCATGCTAACTTCAGCTGACCTAGCTACTCCATGTTACTGCACGCTGAAGTCATGGAAGGACTTGAAGTGAATTCAAGTCAACTTTAGTCACAGTATTATGGAACAAGTCCTCGTGGTGTTTTATTTCATGCTCTGTGAATAAATACACTTGTTGGTGATACTCTTAATGCGTTACCGTCTCTGGCTGAAGGCTCTACCTCTACCAGCTATTTATACTTCCTGTTTCCATTATGTTTGAGGAGCAGGAGGCGAGCTCATTTGTTTTTGACACAAAGACGTTCACCTGAAATTGGTGGTTATACAAATGTTTAGTCCTGTAATTGTTTGTTGAATTGTAATCGAAATAGTGTAAATTGTACATTTATTTTACCAACTTGTCTGTTTTAGATATTTATGTTCACTAGTGACAGTCTCAAACATTTTGGTGTCGTTTGATTTCTAGAAGTAATGTTCTTGTCCATAGAGCAACGATGGCGGAGTGTTTGTTGTGTTGGCTGGAGCTCCTGCGCGCTGGCTGGAGAAACCCTGTAGAGCTGCCAGGACGAGAGGAGCTGCCAAGCCAGAGGCTGCTTCGGCCTGAGAGGGTAAGAACCTCAATCAATATTGATTTAAAGGGTCTTTTTAAAGGGTCATTACAAAGCACACCATTCATTTTTCAGATAGGTGTGCAATGTGCAGGAGGTGCACAAATTCACCTCCAGCGTGTTGATACTGGTACCTTTAGTTGTGGTGCTAATGTCTCACTAATAATGTCCAATAATATGTACGCAAAAAGAAGCTTTAGCTACGGGGTCATTTTATTTGTATTAAATGTGGCACTTAAAATGTAATGTCATGCTGTATTCTGATTAGTGGATCATAACAGCTGTCTCACTAAGCCTCATGCAATAACCACTCATACAGATTTGTCTTTTACACAGAAACATGTAGGTGTCCTCCTTCCGTGTACGTCTGGCTTTCTCTGGAGATGGAAAAACATTTTAATGATTTAATAAGTAGTTTTAGTATTTGAATGTTTTATTGAATCAACAAAATCAAACATTTAAAATGTTTGCAATGCCGGGCGATCAAACAAAACTGACTTGTGTAACTGAAGTCATGAATTGCATTTGGCTGCCATTTTCAGCCTCGTCCCTCTTAAATCAACAGGCCTGGTGTCTGTTAGTTAGTGGTGCTGTTTGATACCATAGGAACCCTGCTGGTCTGGAGAACCGATGTTTGAGTGTTTTTGAGGGGCTGTGGGGGCGGGGTCCTGGCTGTCAGAGGACATGAGGATGACAGGCTTGGCTGCCACTCAAACGCCACTCTTCCTGATCGGCCGTGATGTGCCAAGATGGACATCAGCACAGCCGGGGTCTCTCTGGCTACCAGCCCCGGCCCATCCGCTCCAATGCCAACACAAAATGCACAATATCTTGTTTTAGGGGAAGGACCGTGGCGCTTTTGGCACCGGTCGTCTGCCTTGGCGTCATTTGGCTGCCGTTCTGGTGTCTTCGGGGCCTCTTTTTTTTTTTATTGAGGAAACCGCATCGCCTCTGTGTGTTTTTCTTCTTTTTTAATCAGGAAAAAGCGCAGAACAAATCACTCCAAAACTTTAATGTTGGGTGCCAACGTGACCGTCAGCCCTCACCCGGCAGAATTGATGAGTGCCTTCTGATAATCCATTAAGACACGGCTAAAGGTCGCGGGGTATAAATAACCTTCAAGGGCGCCATGCGGAGTCATCTGAGGGAGATAAAACCGAAGAGGACACGCTTGAAACTCCTCATTAATCTGGAAACACAGAGGTGTTTGTCTGTTATTAAACATCTTTGTCAGGTGGCCTGTGACATTTGTTCCTCCGGTGGGGATAAACAGAGGGATGGACAACATTCACAGGATTTCTTGACCTTTTCTTGACCATGACCTCATTTAAAGTCCCTGAAATGTTGTATGAATTAGAAAGTTTTTAAGTCACGTGATCAGCTCTCGGCTTTCAGTGTCACTGAGGGAAAATATAGATACCATGACATATTATTTAATAAACCATATCTTATTTTTTTATTTCACCAAAAAAAATTCAGGTTATGAGTTTTAGAAAGCCCTGCAGACATTTATTTATTTAATCTAATTTCCCCACTGGATTCTATTCATCCTCACACGATATAAAAAATTTCTTAAAATGATCCTTTCAGGCAAGACTTTGTTCACAAGCGATCCAAACTGCAAAGGATTAGGGATCTCGGAGCGAAAGGAAACTAATGTTTGTCTGAGACATAACGTCCAAAAAGCTTCTTCTTCATTTGAAAAGGTTCAATAAATAATAAGTTGATATGATTTATAGTTAAGTGTCTACAACACACTGATCCTTTTGGCTGCGCCAAGTTGATTTTAACGCTTAGAGGCTGTATTTTGTGGTTTTGCATTTGTTATATTGCAATGTGTTTTAGTTATTTTGTCCACCTCCTGTATGAATTTAAATTCGGGCAGAAATAATTCTATTAAATGAAGTGTGCATTAAGTCACAGAAGTGTTTTGTAAGTCTCTCTGCTATTGGACACTCAGATGAATATTGAGACTGTATTGCAGTTTGTTGATAATCGACTGTTTCCGAGTGTGTTTGTGGATAAGAAGAAGAAAAAAACGTCCGATCACAGCGAGCCAAGCCTCACAACCACGTCCAAACTCACCGGCATGCAGTTTGACCCAACATCTTGGCTCTGAGTGACAAGAGAGGCAGATGGTGCTCGTGGCTGACGTTCAAAACCCTCCACACACACACACACACACACACACACACACACACACACACACACACACACACACACACACACACACACACACACACACACACACACACTCTGGTCCATGTTGTCTGCCAGCCCTCTGGGCGCTGTGGCTGCCTCTATATTCACCATTCAATATGTTTGGACAACACACACACACACACTCTCTCTCGGAGTGTATAGATGCTGTAGTGCAGCAGCTGGTTGTACAGTGAAGGTGTCGGCTCTGTTGTATGGAGACTCTCCAGCAGAATATATTGACCTCAGTGGTTCACTTTATTCCACAGAGTCTCTGTGGTTCCACTGAGTCGTCAGTCAGAGCTCCTATTGGACCGGTACAGAATTCATTTCAGCTCAGAGCCGGGGGGAAATCCTGCTCTGATTGGCAGGTGTCATTATCTCGTGGTTCTGGTCAACTGTTCTGCTTCACAGTGATGCTGTGCATTTAGTTTCCAGTTCAGGATCTTTAAAGCCCTCAGTACTCTTGGAAGCTCTTCAAACTCCCTCAAAACCCTCACAAGCAAACCGTAGTCACTGACGCTGGACCTCTGGTTTCTCCTCAAAGACGCTGGAACCCTCTTCATGAGAACCCCTGGAACCCTCAAAGGAACTCTTGGTTTTAGAATTAGATTAGACAGTTTTTACTTGTATCAGGTCCCCATGAACCTCCGCAGTGACTTCCTCAATGAGCTCTGGAACTTCCTAAATGACAATTTCAGTTTCCACTGGACCTCTGGTACCTTCTCAATGACCCTAAAACCCCTGGAGTACTTCAAAGATCACGCAAGGGCCCCATATACATTCCCATTGACCCTGGAACCCCTCAAGGACCAAATGAGTCTCCTTTGCAGGACCCCTGGTACTGTACCTTCTCAAAAACTCCAGGAGCCCCTCCAGGACAGCTGAAACCTCTACCACAGTACAATGAACCCTCTAAAGGATCCAAGGAGCCCTGGAACCAATTAGACCTCTTCCAGGACCCATTGCCTCTTTCCAGAGGTCCCTGAGGAGGTCTCAGGGACCTCTGGTTTCTCCCTTCCTTAGTCAGGTGTCTGTTTTAAATCATACGGCCATCTAGAGTATATAGATTAACCTCAAACACAGTTCAGCTAAACAGTTTGACCTGTGTTCTTCATTAGAGCTCAAAGTACACTAAAATGCAGGTAACCATAGCAACAGTTCGGATGCTTCAGGCTCTGTTACCACTTAACTGACAGGTGGAACTAACTCCATGATGTGAAACGGACTACAAACACTAAAAAAAAACATGGGATGAGAAACTAAACAAACCTCCTCTTGTTCCACTCCTCTTTTCCTACCGCGTCACGGTTCAGGAGCGTGACATGTAGTGTGACGGCTCTGGATCAGAGAGACACAACCGCTCGTATTTAGACAACATTTAACGTTCGATAACTCGTTGTTTAATTGATTATTCAGCTGAGCGTCTGCAGCAGACATGTATTTCCTCTTCAGTCTCTGCTGGAGAACAATGAAGTCATTATTGCACTGATTTGTTTCTTCTGCTCAGTGAACCAGATGCCTGGATGATCTGCGTGTGTCTCTAATTGTCGGAGCACGTGTCCAGCAGGTCCTTATTACTGCTGCGTTCAGGGGCACGCAGCAGAGATCTGTACATTGGAGCATTCTGCTTTAAAGTAGTGAAAGGTTTTAGGAAATAAGATAAGATTCCACTTCTTCTTCTTTTTCTTTTTTGACTCTTGGCTTCCGGTTGCTATTGCTGGCTACAGTGAAGACAAAAATTATGTCACAGTTCTTATCCGTTCAGACAGCATAATAACGAGTGTCTCCTAATGAAACGAGATACTCCGAATAATTTGAAATGTATCAATAGCAAGAAAATATGTCCAGACACACTCTATTTTAACATCTCCTTTAAACAACGCTAAACTAAATTCTACAAGATTATATTGAACATATTAATGATCAAATAAAAGGTATCTTTGACTCCGTTAGAAGCAGGACAGCGCTAGGGAGAGACTCTGTATTTGGCAGAATCTTTCACTTGCCCAATTGGACAGATCCATGAGGCAGTGGCTGCTTGTCACCCTTTTGAGTTGTCGTCAGTTCAACTTCATCTTCATCTCGGGGGTATACAACCTCTGGTTTTGCCGAGTGAAATCGATGCGAAAGTGTCTTAAAACTTGCATTCATGCTACTGATCAGCAGGGGGTGACTCAAAAATAAGTCAGACTGTATAGAAGTCTATATAAATGACTCTACTTCTCGCTTGATTTATTCCCTCAGTAAACATTGTAAACATGAGTTTATGTCTCAATCGCTAGTTTCAAGTCTTCTTCAATAGAGCATGATGTTGATTTAGTAAATTATGGTCATTTAGAGTCAAACAGACCATAAAACAAGGTATGCTTTAGGGCGGGCTTACCGTGATTGACAGGTTGCTGCCGCTACCAGAGATGTATACAACGTCTCTACTTCATTTCTCCACATTACAAATTTGGTCACTTCTGTTCATTGGTTGCAACATGGCGACGGCGAAGTCGCCGAACTCAAAGATTCAAAACGACAGTCCACAAACCAATCTGTGACGTCACGATGACCATGTGTACTTCTTCTATACAGTCTAGGGCTCTGACCCCACAGGTTGAGAACCACTGGTAGCAGCGGTCTTTCAACTTTGTCTCAACAGTTTGTTTTTCCCCATAGTAGCACCCCCAGTACACAAAGCTTGCTCCATGAAGAAATGTGGCTTTGGTGTGGAAGAACTTGACTGGTCTACATCAACAAATGGGTTCATACCATCTGTGGTGTTTCTCTGACTGATACCGTGTTTAATGGTATGTGCTTATTGTGAACGTGCGTGTGAAGATTGTCCCGTTTTGACCTAAAACTGTTGTGAAACTCTCCCTGGAAATATTGTCGTCACCATCAACAACGATCTTCACTTGGATCGTCAACAAGGAGGTCCTGCCAGAATCGAGAAAACCCATCCAACAGGTTAACTGACTCAGTGAATCTCCTCTGATCTCATTCACGTCCTACAATATATCCGATGGTGCCTCGAGAAGAGTAATCAGTTCCTGTGGTGGATTTCAATGCCATTTGGCCCATTTACACTTCATACTGAGTGCTATATACACGTCGTCAGCAGCAGGAATAAAGGAGGCCGTGTGGTATTTGTTTCTCTGCGTGGTTCTCCCTCCTCAGTCTCAACCACCTTGAACACAAAGGCATCTGACAGCAATCAGGGCGAGGGGGGAAAAACGCATGAAAACAAACACTCTTGTTTGGAGCTCAGGCTTCCTGGCTTTTGTCAAATGCCCCGTGCTCCAAATCCTCTAATGTTCCGCAAGTGCAGATGCTGCAGAGCTAAACATTTTAAAATGAGGGGAGGAACAATGGGAGAATACACGGGAGACGACGCGGACATGGCCTTTTGGACGGATGAGGGGAGCAGAGCACAAAAACAAAAGGGTCATTTAATATGGCTGATGTGGTGACTGTGGTGGTGGAAGGACAGCTGGCGAACCATCCCTGTTAATGCGTCTTCATATGGACACTTTAGCTTCACTGAGCTTCAGCGGGACAGCCAGCCAGCCAGGCGACGGGCGGATGGATGCAGTGCTGGGTGGCAGGGTGCTGCTGCTGCGACGCCCAGGGGCGCCGCTGAGTTCCACAAAGAGGGGAGGGGGGGGGAAAGGGAAAACAGATGTTGACAATCAGGTCTCTTCTCTCTCTCTTTCTGGTAAGTGAGAGGAAGGAAGTGAAATGCACATATTTGGGTAACTTATTGGATTTTGGGGATAAATTGGAGAAACGTGTCGGGGCTCGTTCTGCTGACAGGATCCTGACTGATGCACCAACATGCTGCCGGGGGTTTGTGTCCCTGTTTGGTCCACATAAGAGGGTTGTACACGCTTCTTGTTAATGCTGCGTACATTGTTTGAAAACACTTTGTCACTGTGATATTTCACCAAACTATACAGACGATGAACAGGACATACATTTATTTTTACATACTTTTCAAGCATTTGTATAGTAATTAGTATGTACGTTTATTAACATGGAGCATTTCAGCCCCTCCGTCTCAAGACTTTTTCTTTCTTTGAAAAATGGGGTTCAAGGCCGGATACATCTCCTGCTGGGCCACGGGGCAAACATGAGCTGTAGACCCCATCAATCCCTCACGTTTCTCTCTCTGTGAATCGTTATGTATGTGGTAACTTGATTAAGCACATTTATTTAGGAATATGCACCGTGTAAGCATAACATAAACAGAAATAATAAGGCTTTAACTCAGGCCCCTTCTGGGATTGGGAAACCGTGACTCCTCAGCCAAGTATGTACTTGTATGTAATTTCAGATGGCATTTAATTCATTATAAAACTCAAGAGAACTTGAAGACACTCTGGTTTGTATAAGAATCCCATGTGAATATTAACTTGATACTCTGATCGGCACCTGGAACAAAGTATCTAATTCACTTTATTTGCACATAGACACATGAGCCACGCTGATTTTGTAGTTCACCATCAATTCTTTGTTTTTTATTTATTATTTCTGCAACAGGAACACAGAACCACTGGACACGACAGCAGGAAGAGACGCCTACGGTCAGTGAGTAGAAAGCTCCTGTAGAATCAGATGAAGTCGAAATAAAAACAAAAAGAAACATCTGTACTGATTTCAGTCAACTTTGCTCTTCAAGTTAGAATTGTAAATGTAACCCAGAAACACAACACTGCCTCCTACTGGGAGCTGAATGAATGACCAGCATGGTGAACAACCTTTTCACTGTATACAGTACAGTTTCTACATGTAGTGATATCACAGTGCCTAAAAATAAAAATGCATTTTACACATAAAGTCCACGCACTGAAAGGTAAAACAGACATTTTGCTTAGATAAACTTATGTATTTGAGTATTTAAACTCCAAACTACACAATATTACTTTTGCCCCCTCTGCACGATGACATATATTGTAACTGTCAAATGTAATAAAATAAATTCGACATGTCCAAGATTTCTAAATATTCCCTACAATCATGTAGGAATGAGGGATTTTTAGATACAGCATCATATTCACACGAAGCTCTACTATTGATACAGCAGCATAAAAAACAAGATACATCAGTATTTCATTCTTTTATTTATTCTGTTTATTCTGCATGAATTTAAAGTACACAAGGGTGAAGCTGGCATGCATATTCTCTGCTTTAGACAGAAACAAAAACTTGATGCATACATGATTTTTCTTTTCAATTGTTGCAATACATCTGTGATTTATTTGATGAAATGTCACTAGGATTCAAAACAGTTCAAATGAGCACACACTAGTTAATCTATGAATCTAGCTCATCTGCAATAAACCTTGCATGACCGTGACCTTTTGGGGTGCTTTGTACTGCAGCGCTACAGCTGTACAATAAGATTGTCCCATACAGCTCACCGTACAAAACATAATACACAGACACAGTTAGAAACTAGCTGGTGAAGAAAGTGGAACATTTAAAGCTTAAAGCAGAGTGAATGTTTGACTTGGAGCAACATGTTCACCCTGTTAGGGTGCTGCATGTGTCCATGATGAATCTGTCTCTATGTAAATACCCGTACATTTAGAAGCTAATGGTTCAGTGCCTGTTAAAAACAGGTTACCTGATTGTTTCCTTTAGTTGCTCGAATTGTTAAGTACAGCAAATATATTTTAGAAGTTAAGTAGTTCATATTTCATTTAAGCAGTGAAAGCCGCTCCAACATAGCTTATTTATATTTAGCTGACAAATCTTTAAGGTTCAGGTTAGCTAATGGTGTGTTTAAGCAGTTAAAACAATACTGTAATCTTCACGTGTGGCCTATAGTTCACGTTAGCCATCTTTTTGATAACTGACTACTGCCATTAACTGGGAGATGTGCGGTCCGTGTAGTTTGTTTACTGGCTTGGGTTTGGTTTGGCAGAGACGAGGGAATGTCTCATGTTTTGTTTTGTCCTCCCCGCCACCGGGTAATGCTTCTCCCGGAAGAAAGCATGCAGCTGCTGTGCCGGACGGAGCTTTAGTTTGGCAGCCAGCAAAAAACCCACAGCGGGCTGGTTGGAGCGCTGGTGTAACGGCAGCAACACAAAGTTTACTGGTGTACCGGCTCTCCGTCGTTGGGTTTGCTCTGGCTGGATTCGGCCTAACTGTTACTGGAAAGTCGCATACTCTACTCCCGGCTAAGTTGTGGTCCTGGCAGTGGGGAGGACGAGGCGAGCGTGCAATCGTTTTCTCATTTATTCCACTTTGGACTTAGTCCAATAAACAAACTATCATAATGTACATGGACCATTGGTGTATTGACAAGTCCTCTTGGCAGTTCTCTTGACCTTCCTGAATCGATTTGATTCCGATTAAAAAGGTGCATAACTAAATATATTGTTTCTCTGTTTACATTAAGAAATGAGCCCAAGCAGTTACATTAATGTACAAATGTGTGTAACTGGTATTTCTGAAATTCAAGCACACATCTGCCTTGAGGCTTGGCGGCAGGGGCACCAGCCCTGTGGCCCCCAAAAATGAGTCGATGAAAGTAAAAAAATGTCACTTCTTGTTTGTAGCTAAGCTTGTTGAGAGCTCAGCAGCTTCTACGTGGTTTGGCATCACTGCTGTCCTTTGGAAAACAATGTCTCAGATGGTTCTTCAGGTGATCACGTGTAGACAGCCTTACTCCAAACCCCCACCTTCCCTTCCTCCTGTTCCTCACCTCCTGGCCTGGTGTACCTTACCCCCCCACCCGACAACCCGAACGTCCCTCTGTATCTCCGGCTGAATCGCATTCCTCCGTTTGGCCGCCACAATGGGAGAACTGTTTTGATGGCGGCTCTGCTCTGGTCCAGGTATTCCCCCTCTGATTAGGAACCTGAGCTTCACAGGCCCCCCCCCGAGCCCTTTATTACCCCTTCACCCCCCCAAACTTCAGCACAACAGACAGTGAAATTATCTTACAGTAAAGCACATATTTGTTGATGTGCGACATGATGGGACGCTGCTGTTTGGATGAGCCTGGCTGCTTTCGTCTGGTCTGGGGGGAGAAAAAAAAAACTCATATCATTCCAGTCTTGGTTTTGAAAAGATCTTGTGATTCTGTTTGAGCAAAACTTCCAACCACAAATTGTCTTACGAAAGCCTCTCAAAACTAAAATATCCGGTGGTTAGCTGTAAACCAGCGCTGCGTTTACAGGCTAGATTCTGCGTCAGGAAAATACAAATTATTGTTTATGAACCATTTTTCAACTGCATTTTCACAAACAATGTCAAAGGAAGATTTATGCAGAAGGACATATTGCACATAACATATTGTAGGATGGTTGATCCCATATATCTCATTAAAGATATATCTATGCTGGGTGATTATAATGTAAACAAAATCCATCTAGTTTTCAAGTAACATTATACAAATATAAACATTATGAATAATACATGGTTTGACCTATTTAACCCTGCTGTTTACCCTTGAAATTGTCTCCTTTGTAACACTTTTTTTTAACAAAACATGTATTGACCTACTTATAATCCTGACATTCCAAATATTACACACACACACACACACACACATATATATATATATATATATATATATATATATATATGAAGATTTTCTAGATGTCTTGTGCGTTATTTTATACACCTTTTGCCAATATGCACACTGACATAACATTGCAATTTAGATAGGGTTAAAGTCGGTAGATGATCATGTGAGTCAAAAAGTGCTCTAATAAATTACATTTCGAAATATTTTTATAAAAAAAACAACTAACTCTCAGATATCAGTTGTGGATTGTTACTACCTACATTTACACAAGCCTGATTATTAAGTTCTAGATACTTGTACTTTACTAATGTTATGCTACTTTATACTTCTATATCTTTCAGGAGGAAATATTGTGTAACATTCTTCAGTTAAAATATAAAGAGATTAAAAAGTTGTAACAAAGTATTATTCATAAATATTAAATAATTAACTAATGCTTTAAAGATCAGAAAGCCATTAATAAGAACCACTTTTGTCTTGCTTTTAAGCTCCATATATATCTTCTTATCTTTATTTCAGGAAGACTCCTTTACTGCACATTTGACCACTTACAGTTTAGAAAGAGGTAGCGGAACATCTGGACCAATATTATCAAATTATTAGTGAGATTTAGATCAACTGACCCATGGTTATTTAGGTGGAGTAAAAACAACATCTTTGAAAAGGGACTGTAATTAAATGTCACAAATGACTTAAAAACACTCTTTGAAAAAGACATGTCATATTTTCTCATAATGATAATTAAATTTAAAAAAAACATAGATTTATCGTTCAAAGAGTACTTTGGGACGTACTCTCCTAATAACTTATAACTGACCCATGCAGCCTTAGATAATGATCTATTAACATTAATGAGGACATTGTAAAGTGCTTCCAAATATTTAAAACATGTATCCACTACACTTACTGAGCAACTACCCAACAAAGTGTTGAAACAGCTCCATCTCCTCCTCCTGGTCTTGTATCATTATGTAACACTTATCGGGAGCCATTTTTCTGCATACGGAGTATTTATCTACTTGTGTGTGCACTTTTGACTGGTAAAGAAGAAGTTTTCTACAGATACTTTGACTTCTTCCACCACGTCTTCTCCTTGAGACACGAATGTAAGCTGAAGGTTGAAAAGCAGACTTACTGATGGAGCGCTGTGTGTGGTGCTCTGCAGGCGGCCGGCGGGCAGCAGCGCCTGTCCAGCCCTTCGTGGACGGCTGTCGCGCTCTCCGAGCTTCCACCGGATCCTTCAGTCGGGAGGTATTTATGCCAAAACACACAGGTTTTTCTGCTGAAGGAGGGATGGAGGGATTCAAGGGAGTGGGGGGGATGCAAACCCAAAACAAAAGCTAGCATGATAGTGTAGTAAGCAGTTCCATGTGTCCAAAGGACTGATCGCCCTGTGCCCCCCCACCCACTCTCTCTCTCTCTCTCTCTCTCTCTCTCTCTCTCTCTCTACCTGCCTCTGTCCTATTAAAGTGACCATTAAAAAAAAAAGCAGTAGAAGTTGTTTGGAGTCAGTTCAGTTTAGGCTGTCTCTTCTTCTTGTTCTTGTTCTTGTTCTTTTTCTTCTTCTTCTGCTCCGGGTGACGATGATAATGAAGAACAAGCCCTAATTATACCAGAGGAGGAAGAAAAAGAAAAAAAAGCAGGGAGAAGCGACCCGAGGCGTACGGCGATGCGGAAAAAAGGCTCATCATTCTGCTCCACTGTGTGTGTGTGCTGCGTTTCAGTGTGTGTGTGTGTGTGTGTGTGCGCTGTGTTTCAGTGTGTGAGGGGGTGTGTGTTTTCCCTCTCTGAGCAGATGACTGCCGCTCACCTTGCCACGGGGTCTGAATGAGATTGGTTCATTGTCAAGGAGCTTTTTTTTTTTTCTTTTTTTTTTTTTACCCATGATTCCATATGGTATGGAGCGGGCTACATGTTGCCCAACATGCCAGTGCAAATGTTTTCTCAATTAGGTGTCTTATCTCCGGTGAGCGCGCTCACATCAGATGAAGCCTGCTGACAGCGTAATGGCAGGGAAAACCTCGGAAGGCTCCATCAAATGGCAGCTCTGCTACGACATCTCAGCCAGAACCTGGTGGATGGTAAGTTGGCACAACATTTCCTCTTTTTTTTTTTTTTTTTTTGCTTTCTTGCTTTCTTCTCCTTCCTCCCTTTTTCCTTCAACTAAAAGAAGGAAAAAGCCTTCTTCTTGTGGCTTTGAGAAAACGCAGCAACCACACAGCAGAAGCAGCTTTGTGTTTTATTGATTTATTTTTGTGTGACCGGCTCGGATTGTTTGTTTGTTTGTTTTTTTGTTTTATCTGTCGGCGTCCCCGTTTCTCTGTCGCCCCCACCACCCCACTCGCTGTGCTCCCCTCTCTTGTCTCGTCCCGTTAGGGGACGGGTGCCAGCTCAGGTCTGCAGCCGCGGACCGGCGGTGGTTCCTTCTGTCCTCCTGCCGCCGAGCCTCCTCTCGCCGTCCTTTGCTCTCGCTCCATCTAATTAAACAGGGAAAACTTCTGCTTTTGTTTTTCGGTGTCCGAGAAAATTCCGTCGCTCGGCTCCGGAGCTCCAGACACATCTCCGCCGCCGCGGCAATTACAATTTCACCAGAGAACAAACACCCGCCCCTCTGACACCCTCACACTCACACCCGTCTCAGCGGTGGTGGTCCCGGGACGTGCCGGCTGAAGTGCCGGGGCCACATTAAGCAGCTTGT